>QRFJ01004723.1:21102-93625 GCA_006176705.1 Cocos nucifera | reverse complement strand
ACCTAACAGTTATTGGTGATGGGTTAGCCAATGAGTGAACAACTCTTGTTCAATGATTCTCTAATCATGGTGCACCCAAACTTGGTCTCTAATTCATGAATCTCACCATATCCGAAATATTGATCCACTTCCTTAGTTAAGTCAGACCCACCATTTGCATAGACTGGATTCCTAATTGAGTCTCTCATCGTATCCAAAATATTGAGCCCAACTCATCCTCCAGCCCATAGCATCCAATGCCTAATAGACATGGTTGCATCTTCTCGGTGCAACTGAGCCACTGTATCCAATCGAGAACAATCAATCCCCGGGGAAGGGCCCGCACATCTACAATGGTGGAAGACCTCAGACTTAATCTTTTCTTAGGGAGAATTGATTCAGGTCTCATTAAACTAGACTTATCATAGTCATAACAATTATGACTAACCTAGTGGCATGGGTTAGCTCGGATTATTGACCACCTCAGATCAGAACTGTGTCAATAGATATGGCAAGGTAAGTGAGATCGGTGGAAGGAATATGCCATTAACTCGTACAAGAACGCATTCAGGTCGAGTAGCTTCCAATTAAAAATCAGTCGGTCGTATGTGCCAAACTTACCTTAGACACCAAATTATTGAGCCAGAACCAATTGGGTTAGCCTACAATCCAGACTCTAACCTCTGAGCCTAATTAGGTCTTGCTTGATCGTGACTCGATCTTGACCCAGACTTAATCCTATTAGGCTGGTCAATTTAAGCATTGTTGATCCCATCTAACCAACTCTTGATTCGGTTTGATCAACCGCTTAGACCTAATTGAGCTACCCAAGCCCGAACCCAGTATTATGAATATGTCTTAGATCTAAAATTCTCAATTTTAGACCTAATTAATATTTCATAATCTTAATTCTTAATTAAGTAGGGTTCATAAACAAAATATGCACAATAAATCCTAGGGTTTCAAGATCTAGGGTTTTGTAGAAAGTAAGTTTTGGATTTCTGATTAAGGACGAATGCACAGCACCCCTACACATCATAAGAACACCCCATCGGATGGGAGGAGAGGGCCTTTAAACCCTTCTTCATTCTTATGATCGGACGGCTAAGAGGAACTGCCTTAATCAGGAACATGTAATACTACAAAATAGTTTTAGATCTATATCATATATCTCATATATAAATTAGATCTAATCATGGCATATTTTGCATACATCTCATGTATCGAATCATGCATATTTTCAGATCTAAATTATCTCATAATAATCTAAAAAATTAGATTTATATTGATCTTATCAAAATAAACTCTAATCTAGATAACTATGTAAAACTATTCTACAACTAGTCTAGACATGCATCAATCATATCTCATATGATGTTAAAATTAAATAATTTTTATTTGCTATTTTTTAGATGTTATTATAATAATTATAATATTAAAAAATAATAAATAAATAGATCTAAAATATAATATAATTAAATTAAATTATAAACATGCAAGACTATTCAGTAGAACTATTCTATTTTAGAACTAGTCATGCATATTTTCTAATCTTAGATCCAAATCAGTTAATTTTAATTTTTCTAATTTTAGATTTGATCACATCTCATGTGACATCTGAAATCAATTATTTTTTGATTTAAAATTAGATCTAAATACTTTAGAACCTTGGCTCTAATACCAGTTGAAGGAAAATCCTGATTTTTCGGATCAGGTTCGTTCAGATCTGATCGGATCAAGAGATATATTTCAAAATTTTTCTCTTTGATCTGAATCAGATCTAAGATGTTTTAGATCTAATTTTTATTATTTTAATAATTAAAATAAAATATAGTTAAATTAAATTAGATTTAATTTATCTTGATGTAGGATAATCCTATTATCCGTTGATGATCCTATAAGCAGTGAAAGGTTCTGGATCTAGCCATGCAAGTGCCTAGCCTCTACCGATATCCACTCGAGCTAGATCTGGAGATCCTCTTTTTCTCTATCACATCTCCAAAAATTAGATCTGAATCTGATTTGGAGGATCTTCAAAATAGCTTTCGAAGATCAGCAGTTGTCCTTTTGCAGTAGTACAGCCTTCTAGCTTTCTGTCGCCTTTTCCTCGCCTAGATTGCACCAACTGAGATCCCAAACTTCTTTGGGCATGGAGAGGAGAGGGAGAAGATGAACTTGGTGTAGAGGAGGAAGAGAGAACAGCCTTGGGCGTAGATAATTGTTCTCTTCATTATTCTTTGAGTTGGGCGTAGGGGCTTATTTATAGACTATGCGTGATCCAACTCCTCTTCATCCCAACCAATCAGATTAGGGTTAAGGTGAACTCAACAAACCCTAGTTTCTATCATATGATTTAATCATTCGATTCAAGTTCGATGTGAAAATCTAAATAGAAATTCTATCTATTATTTCACTCTGCCATGGCCATGGGCTTCTGGACTTGATTCTCATGATTATCATAGGGCTGCTCCTCTACCACCGAGGTAGATAGATTCCATCTTGATGCAATCCAGTTTCTATAATGAACATGCTATAGCCAACATACACCTCAGAATTTCGAATGGCTAGGAGACCGAGTTATGGTGTAGTCAAACTATAACACCCTCAAGGTGAACTGTCGATGCACCTCAAGTCAAAGAACCAGACACACCACTGCAGCATTGAGTCAGTCATTGACGGGAAGGTAGACTTTCTAATGACTACTCGAGGTGGTCACGCTCAGTGCCCTCATTCTCCAATGAGTACCTGTACTCTCGCTCTGATGTTTCTACACCATAGACTCAAGACTCATCTACTAAAGAGAAGCGATTGTACACCAACCTTTCGGATCAATCACCATCCTCGTGATGATCCTATGGTTGGGAGCATTTTATGAGTTAATAATGATTATTCATGTATTAAATTTTCAACTCTTAAAAATATGAATTATCATTACCATTAACTCAAAGGATGTATTATAGACACTAAATACACATATGTGATAGAAAATAACCCATTTTATTGATTATAGTCAAAATTACAATGTTGCCCCTAGAAGTGTATTACAAGTGTCAGCCAATTCTGGCTTCTAGGGCACATATATCTAACAGTGACTCGATCAAGTCAAGACCTAATATGGCTCGGAGGTTTGAGCCTGGATTGTAGGTTAATCCAATTGATTCCGATTTGATAATTTGGTGTTTAAGAAAAGTCTAGCAGATATGATTGACTGATTTTTAATTCGGAGCTACTCGATCTGAATGCATTCTTGTCGACTTAATGGCATATCCCTTCCATCGGTCTCACTTATCTGGCCATTTGTGTCGACCCAGTTTTGATTTGAGGTGGCTAACAATTTAAGCCAACCCATGCCAGTAGGTTAGTCATAATTGTTATGACTAAATTAAGTCAAGTTTAAAGAGACCTAAATTAAATCTTCCTAAGAAAATATTAAGTCTAAGATCTTCCACCATTGTAGATGTGCAGGTCCTTTCCAGGGTTGATTCTTCTCGGCTAGCTACAGTGGTTTTGTTACATCAAGAAGATCAACCATATGTCTATTAGGCATTGAATTCTATAGGTTGGAGGATGGGTTGGGCTCAATATTCCAGATACAGTGAGGGATCCAATCAGGAATCTAATTTATGCAAATGGTGGGTTTGACTTAACTAAGGAGTGGAGCAATATTCCGGGCATGATGAGCTTCATGAATTAGAGACTAGGTTTGGATGCACCATGATTAGATAATCATTGGACAAGAGTTGTCCACTCATCAATTGACCCATCATCAATAACTATTAGGTGAGGTGGTGAGCCAAGTAGTGGAACTGCACCACCCACTAGAAATCAATGATCGTGAAGATTTTTGCATATCTTTCAAAAAGTGTAGGAATCCGAGTAAATAGTAAAAATCTAATTTATTTAAAAATAAAACTCCTAAATAAATTTGTTAAGTCTAATTACAAAATCTAACTAGAAATTTTGACTCTCTATAAGAAGATGTTTGTGTCCAATCTACTAGCCCATATCCTGGACACCCATAGACTGACCAGATCCAACTACAATGATTGGCTCCGAAACTTTAAAATTATTTTGGATTCTGAGAAGTTGATTCATGTGTTGGAACAGGATCCTCCCACCTTGCCAGTCCGTCCATTCGCTGATCAGAGAGCGTCTCTCGAGTAATGGATGGATGAAGATAACAAAGCTAGGTACTACATATTGGGCTCGATGTCTGATGAGCTCCAGCGCCAATATGAAGACATTAAGACTAGCCACCAAATATTGGCTCACCTATAAGAGTTGTTTGATGAATAGAGTCATGCAGCCAAATATCAAGTCACTAAAAGACTGTTTAAGGCTCAGATGCGTGATGGACAGTTGGTCCAAGATCATTGTCTGATGATGATGAAGGACTTAGAAGAGCTTAAAAAGCTTGATGTTAAGTTAGATCAAGATCTATAGATTGATATAATTCTGCAGCTCTTGACTAATGCATATGGGCAATTCATCATAAACTATCATATGCATAAACTTCAGAATATCTTGGCTGAGCTCATGAATATGCTGGTTATTGCTGAGCTTTCTATGAAAGGTTCTAAAGGCTCAATACTTGCTGTGGAGCAAACTTCTTTCAAGAGAAAGTCTTTTGGAAAGAAGAAGTCCATGAAAAAGCAGAAGGTGGATGGTGGGAAGAAGAAGAAGGTAGAGCCAAAGAAGAAGGCTGCTGATAAAAAAAATACTTCCATTACAATACTGACGGCCATTGAAAGTGAAACTGCCCTTTGTACCTGACCAGCCTGAAGAACAAGAAGGAGGCAGGTCCTTCTGGAGGTATGCTCGTTATAGAATCTAATTTATGATTTTTTCTACATCCAGTTAGATGCTTGACACTGATTCTAGTGCTCACTTATGCACTTCTATGCAAAGTTTTGAGGATAGTAGGAGGCTGAGAGATGGTGAGATGATCCTACACATAGGAAACGGTGCAAGAGTTGTTGCTGTGGTTGTGGGAACCTACCCTCTATGATTACCGTTAAGATTAGACCTAGCACTTAGGGACTATTTTTATGTGCCTACAACAAGCAAGAATTTGATTTCTATTTCATGCTTAGCACAGGAAGGCTATGTAATTAGTTTTCTTAAGGACCATTATAATATTCTTTATAAAAAAAAAAAAATTACAAGTGGTTTTCTTATAAATGGTCTCTATCAGTTACATATTGATGTTTCTACTTTTAATATTAAGCAAAACATGAATGTCATAGGATCAAAGTGACCTAAGGATAGTCTAAATGATAGGTATCTTTGGCACCTTAGGCTAGGTCTTATAGCTGAAGATAGGATTAACAAATTGGAAAACTCTGAGCTATTGAGTCCATTAACTTCTGAGTCATATCCGATTTGTGAATGATGCCTTCATGGCAAAATGACCAAGCTCCCTTTTGTAGGACATGAGAAAAGGGCCACAGACCAACTTGCCCTAGTACATACTGATGTGTGCGGCCTATTTGATGTGCCAGCTAGAATAATTATGTCTACTTCATCATCTTTACTGATGATTTATCTTGGTACGGATATGTATATTTGATGCGACACAAGTCTGAAGCTTTTAAGAAGCTCAAAAAATTCAAACTCAAAGTAGAAAAGCAAATAGAAAAATTCATTAAGGTTCTTCGATCAGATTGAGGAAGTGAATACCTTAGTCGAGAATTCTTAGACTATCTTAAGGATAATGGCATAGTTTCTCAATGGACTCCACCTGGAATGCCTCAACTCAATGGGATTTCAGAATGGAGAAATCAAACCTTGTTAGATATGGTTCGATTCATGATGAGCTTCATGGATCTCCTTGAGTTTCTTTGGGGATAGTTTATTGACCGCTATATATCTACTGAATAGGGTTCCATCTAAAATCGTTCCTACGACACCGTATGAGATATGGCATGGTAAGAAATCAAGTCTGAGTCATCTCAGAATTTGAGGTTGTCCAGCCCATGTCAAGAGACAACAGGCGGACAAATTAGAGTCTAGATCCTTTAGAGCTCGATTTATTCGATATCCTAAAGAATCATTAGGATATTTTTTCTATCTCTTGAAAGATTACAATATGATTATGAGTCGACATGCCATCTTTCTTGAAAAATAGTTTATTCAAGATGGTGGCATCAAAAGACAGATTAGGCTTGAGGAGAAAGTCTCCTAAGAGCCACGAGCCAAGGAACCAATGGAACCCAATCAGATTGAGCCAGTCCAATCACTACCTCGTCCACCTTATAGATCAAAAAAAATTTCTCATCCCCCTAAAAGGTATTTAGGTATAATTTCAGAGGATGTAGAGAAAATATTTCTCATAAAAAATATGGTTTATGGTGATGATTCCAAAACCTATGACGAGACGATATCAGATATCGACTTCGAGAAATGGTTTGAGATAATGAAGTCAGAGATTGACTCAATATGCTCGAACTAAGTCTAGATCTTGGTAGATCCAATGAAGGTATAGTATTGATAAGTACCATAAATTCACCAATAAAGTATTAATTTATCAATTAATTTATATTAATTTTTAAGAATTAATGATCAATTTATATATAATTTTTGAGAAATTAATATTTTTATAAATTAAAAAATAATTAAAAAAATAAAAAATTAAAAAATAAAATTTTATTATCAATGGAAAGAGCTTATTTTTTTTATCATAATAAAATAAGTTTTGAGCAAAATAGAGCTAAAACAGAGAGGATATGAATTTCTAAAAAAATAAAATAAATAAAAATTAAATAAAAAAATGGCTCAGTCGGCTTAAGCCGACGCGCTAAGCCAGCCACGTTAGCCGACTCAGTTGTGGAAGCCATCAACTGGTTCATGATCCAGGTGTGGAACGTCAGCTCAGCAGAAATCGGTGAATCATGGAGTGATACGTGATGGATCTAGACCCTTAAAAGGTTCACAGAAAATCTATCATGGCTCATAAGGCATTTGGAACTTTTCACTTGACGACAGGAGGTGCTGATTGGTTGTGGTTATGGTGCAGCCGGTCGATGTGGTCCATGGCAATAGTAAAGGCACGATCGAATGGATTCGGTTGATTACGGTCAAGATCGGATGGTGGTGATTATTTTTGGGTTTGATTTGAATTCCATCAGTGATCTGGTGCAATTCGACAAACAAAAAACCAACCGATGAAGATTCGATGGTGGAGAAAGCTCTCGACTTTGATCAAGACTCCCAATGCACGATCAGCGGTCAGATTTTCTCCATCAACGTGCGATCAATAACCAAAATTTAATTTGACCTAATCTGGATCGATACGCATCCGATTTTGATGATTTTTGATCTATTGGATTCCTATTGAACGGCCAGATTTCATCCACAACAGCAGAATTCAACCAAGACTCATTTTAATCCAATTTTCACTCGAATTTCTCCATATTTTGACGATCAAAGAGCTCCTTAGTCCCACATTGCCTAGAAGGAAACTCTCCAGCCTTCCTAGCTCTATAAATAAGACCCTAGGCCTCCAGAGTTCATTATCTTCGATCAAGGTGAATCTTTGATATAGGGTAGAGCCACATTTTGGATCAGAGGTTACTTCAAAGCAACGGATGCCGAGAAGAAGAGCTGAGCTTCTACACCATCTTTCTGCCAATGTCGATCTAAGATTAGAGATCAGCCTATTTTAGTTTTTTATTATGTATTTAAATTATAAACTTTTTAATTAATGAAATATTTATTTTTATGCTCTTTATTTTTATTGCAATTTAATTTTTACACTTTAATTATTGCTTTTTATGTTATTGCAAGTAGATGCTAGGATCTAACTAGTAGATTTTAGTACCAAGTTTAAATTTCTATACCTTTTAATTTTCGCCTTTTATTTTCCAACTTCACTTTTAATTTCAAAACTTTTTTCTTTTCTTTTTTCATTCAAAAATTAAAGATTTTAAATATAAAAATACTATCTTCCTTATGGATTCAACTCGACTCACTGCAATCTACGTATTTTTAATTATTTTAAAAAATTAAATTAAATTGATAAACATGATTTCTTAATGACAACATTGCGCTCTTATCAAGTTTTTGGCATCACTATTGAAGAACTATTTTTGATTTTTGATTTTAATTTTTTTTGATTTATTTTTAATAAATTAAAAATAATTTCGACAAATGCATCAAATTTTTGGCGTCATTGTCGAAGAAGGCACGGACATTAAATTTTTGATCTCTTTAATTTTTTTGTAAATAAATTATAAATAAAATTTTTATTTTCTTATAAATATTGCTTGCTAGCTTTTTTTATTTTATAGGAAAAGAGGTTAAAGAACAAAAAAAATTAGGGCAAGAAACAAATCATTTAGTTTTATTTGGTGAGATCAATCCTAACCCTAGTCCTTTTCTTTTTATTTGTTTATTTATTTATTTATTTTAAATTAAATTTTAAAAAAATAATTATCCATTTAAATCTAATTAAAAAATTTCATGATAAGATCAGAAATCCTAACTGCTTAGAGCATGCATCATATTAGTTTTATTTTTATTTTTATTTTTTTATTTATTTTTTTATAATTGCTGGAGATAAGATAAGTTCTTAAGTTTAATCAATTTTATCCATCTACTTTAATTGCATAGAATCCCT
The DNA here is from genome assembly GCA_006176705.1 of Cocos nucifera. Classification (NCBI taxonomy): domain Eukaryota; kingdom Viridiplantae; phylum Streptophyta; class Magnoliopsida; order Arecales; family Arecaceae; genus Cocos; species Cocos nucifera. Next base: position 85,029 of record QRFJ01004723.1, on the reverse strand, counting down.
TGTTGAAAGTAATTGTGCATATGCATCTTTAAATCAACTTAAGGATATGACCCATTAAATAAGATAAGGTGGAGATTTGATCACCCTTCCTTAGCCCATAAATAAACAACCAACATCCTGCATTGACCTAAGCCTTTAATTTTAAAACCAATTAGACATCAGCCCTAGGAGCTCGAGCTCATTAGGATAAGAAATCCTAAGAGTTGAACCAGATTAGGGTTAGTCAATTTGACTGGTGTCTAGGAAAGTGGTTTAGAGATGACTGGACCCGAAGGAAGGTGATTTCTAATTGGTTTCGTTCGCTTATCTGATCAAGCATAATTGGTATCTAAGGCAAGCAACGGGGGCACTTCCACCGACCTTACACTTACCTGGCTAGTTGATTGGCTGATCCTATACTTGGAGGGCTTAAAGGTGATCTTAACAGTTAGGAGCTATCTAGATCAAGGATAACTCTTAGTTAGGATTAATTGACCAACTTGATTGCTAATCAACATCAAACCTAATTAAACCTAATTCTTCTCTCTCTTCTTAGTTTTAGGATTCCTTAGGATCTCTTCTTTAGAACTTTTATTTCTTTCTTATTTTTTTTTCTTCAAAAATAAAATAAAATAAAATTAAAATTAAAATTAAAAATTAAATTAAATTAAACTAACTAAAAAATATTAAAAATAATAATTAAATTAAATTAAAAATAATAATTAAAATAATTAAAATAATTAAAATAATTTTAATATATATATAATTTTTTAAAATAATATTATAATAAAATAATAAATATATATATAATTCAAAAAAAAAATCTAAAAAAAAATTTTGAACCATACATTAGGGTTACACTAATACATGCATGGTAGGAAATTGCTTTTTCTGATTTAGTTGAACTTAATTAAATGGTTGATTCATATTAAACTTGATAATCAAATGGCTGAACTAAACCTAATAGTCCAAAAATTTGATAAAGTTGACCTTCTTGCCCAGAAATTAGATCAACTCCTAACCCTAGGTCAATAATCTTCTGCATAATTCACATCATCTTCTAATTATCAGGTGATTTGTTCAACTTGTGCTAGCCTAACCTATCATGTGAGTGAATATCTTATGACTGCATAGTTTTTATATTTTATCCAAGAACAAGCTCAAGCTGCTCAAGATTACTCCAAATTGATTAATGATCTATTTTCAAATTTATATAATCCAGATTGGAGCAACCACCATAATTTTTCTCATAATTTTTCTTGGACATCCCAACAGACTCATGCTCAGACCCAAATTTTACCAGTCCAAAACTACCAAAATAGGCTCTAATACTAAAATTATGCCTATAATAATGGCCAACCTAGTCAATTTGCCCAACCATCATATTATAATCAGCTATTATACCCACCTCCTCAACAGACCAATCTAGCTGATAATAGATTTAATCAACTTTAACAATTAATTCTGAATCAACAACAATCGATCTTAACTCAACAAGAATCTATCGCCAGGCTAGAAGCTCCACTTGGACAACTAGCTGAATCTAATATGAGGAGAGAACTAGATCAACTATCGAGCCTACTAATTTCAAATAATCCACCTAATGTCCACCAACCACCTGATCAAGTTATCAATTTAATGTCTCCCTTAAGATCCCTAACTTGAGAATGCTAAAGTACATCCTGAACTTAAAAGCTATAGGATTCTTATGGACCCATACCAAAATTAGGTGAGAGAGACTAGTACTGATGCTAGCCAAAATAAAAATTTAGAAAAACTGGTTAGTACTGAGACTAACCACATAGAAGAACCCAAGCCAGAAATTAGTACTGATGCTAGTTCTAGTTTAAATAAGATAGACATAGGAAAAAAGAGAATAGATGATTTACCTAAAACTTATAATCCTAAAAGCCTACTCCCTTCAACCCTAGAAGCAGGTTCTTCTTACAAAAATCAAGAGGCATGTAATGAAGAGTCAATGGAGTTGTTTAAGCAAAATCATATTAATTTACCTTTAGAATTAAAACCATCTTTTATCACCATTCCAGCACCCATTGAATCAAACTTAACTTCTAATACAAAAACTCAATTCATGAGTATTTTAGAAGAACAAATAGAAGAAATTCTTAATAAACATGGGTCTGAGAATGGGGTCACAAACTATGTTCCCCTAATTAACAATGAATATATTAATAATGGAATTATAAATCAATTTTCTGAGATTGGCAATCCAAAAACATTGAAATTTGTCAATCCAATATTCGACATAGGATAGTAAGCTAAATTATGTCTGGCTGAAGATGGTAAACTTAGTGCTTATTAGAAGACAACCCAATATTTAATTTTCTTTAGTTTAATTTATCTTTTTAGTTGATTTTCTTTTTAGGATAATTTGAATAAGTTGGAGGGAGAGCTTAAATTTTCAAAGGCATGGACCAAAAATATAGTCAGGTGTATTCTTTCATGTTCTTTATTACATCCTTTATTTTTTCATCTTCATTGAGAATAATATTGATTAAGTTAGAGGGAGAGAAAAATAAAAATTTTAAAATTTTAAGTCCTCAAGAAAAAGTTAGTATTTAGTATTTAGACATCTGATTATGCTTAAGAATTAAATTAAACTAAGCAACTTTAAAAAAAAATTGATACACAAATCAGAGAATCTATGAGATATTAAGAAATAAGTATTAAAAAAATTCAATAAAGAGTTAAGTCTAGAACATAAAAAGTTTTTTCTTTGAGCATTTCTAATTTTTTCTACTAGCATCAAAGAAAAGTTTACATTTTATGGGCTTATGTAGGGTAAGTATACATTTTTTCATATAAAAAAAAATATTTTAATAAAATAGTTTCCAAGTACTTCTCACTAAGTAACTGGGCCTCTTTGCCTAAGCAAGCATTAAGTTTTGCATCAAAAGGTGGGAACGGCAAAGAAGCTCGTTGTAAAGCTAGTCTTAACTCGTAGTCTGTTTGATTTGAGCTTGTAATCCTAAAGGGTATTCTATATCTAGTGCCTTAAAGCCAACTGGTATGGGAGTCATTGGCCCAAGACTCGCTACATGGATCAAATAGAAAGCTTAATGGATTAAGACACTCAATAGTGGTACAACATTAAAAAAAAATATTGATTTTTTATCGAGTAATCGAATTTCGTTACCTAAGTAAGCAATGATATTCGTATCAAAAAATGGATAATATAAAAATAAAAATCAATAAATGAAGGATGGAAGTAGCAATACACTTGCCTATATGAAAGTTCAGACAAATCAGAGATAAAGGTGGGATAATTTAGAAAATATTTAATATTCTTTACTTAATTTTTCTATTGATCAATATTAATATCCCAATGATATATCTCACTTAAGCTCTACTGAATATAAATGGCCATTTTGAAAACTGCTTAGGTAAAATTCGAAACTCTAAAGTTAAAAAGGTATTTAAAACTAAATTCTTTCTTTACTCGAGAATGAGCAAAGCTTAAGTTGGGGGATGTGATAAGTACCATAAATTCACCAATAAAATTATTAATTTATTAATTAATTTATATTAATTTTTAAGAATTAATGATCAAATTATATATAATTTTTGAGAAATTAATATTTTTATTGGCTAAAATGTAATTAAAAAAATTTAAAAAGTAAAAAAATAAATATTTTTATCAATGGAAAGAGCTCATTTTTTTGATCATAATGAAATAAGTTTTGAGCAAAACAGAGCTAAAACAAAGAAGATATGAATTTCTAAAGAAATAAAATAAATAAAAATTAAATAAAAAAGAAAAATGGCTCAGCTGGCTCAAGCTGATGCGCCAAGCCAGCCACGTTAGTCGACTCAACCATGGAAGCCATCAATTAGTTCATGATCTAGGTGTGGACCACCAGCTCAGTAGAAACCGATGAATCACGGAGCGACACGTGATGGACCTAGACCTTTAAAGGGTTCACAAAAAATCTATCATGACTCATAGGGCATTTTGGACTTTTCACTCGATGATAGGAGGCACTGATTGATTGCGGTGTATGGTGCAGCCAGTCCATATGGTCCATGGCAATAGTAAGGCACGATTGGATGGATCCGATTGATTGCGGTCAAGATCGGATGGCGGTGGTTATTTCTGGGTTTGATTCAAATTCTATCAACGATCTAGCGCGATCCAATGGCCAAAAAACCAGCCGATGAAGATCTGATGGTGGAGAAAGCTCTTGGCATTGATCAGGACTTCCAAGACATGATCAACGGCTAGATTTTCTCCATCAATGCATGATCAACGGTCAGAATTTAATTCGACCTGATTTGGGCCAATATGCATCCAATTTTGATGATTTTTGGTCCATTGGATTTCTATTGAATGGCCAGATTTCATTCAGAGTAGTAGAATTCAATCAGGACTCTTTTTAATATAATTTTTACTTAAATTTTTCCATATTTTAATGATCAAAGAGCTCCTTAGTCCCACGTTGCCTAGAAGAAAACTCTCCAGCCCTCCTAGCTCTATAAATAAGACCCTAGGCCTCCAGAGTTCATTATCTTCGATTAAGAAAAAGCTTTGGTATAGTATAGAGCTATGTTTTAGATCAGAGGCTGCTTCAAAGCAACGGGTGTCGAGAAGAAGAGCTGGGCTTCTACACCATCTTTCTGCCAATGTCGATCCAAGATCAGATATCAGCCAATTTTAATTTCTTTTCTTTTTTTTTATGTATTTAAATTTTAAACTTTTTAATTAATATAATATTTATTTTTATTCTCTTTAATTTTATGATCTTTATTTTTATTATAATTTAACTTTTATACTTTAATTATTGCCTTTTATTTTATTGCAAGTAGATGCTAAGATCTAACTAGTAGATCTTAGTACCAAGTTTAAATTTTTGTACCTTTTAATTTTTACTTTTTATTTTCTGACTTCACTTTTAATTTCAAAACTCTTTTCTTTTTTTTTTCTTTTCAAAAATCAATGATTTTAAATCTAAAAATACTACCTTCCCTATGGATTCGACTTGACTCACTGCTATCTATATATTTTTAATTATTTTAAAAAGTCGAATTAAATTGATAAACACGGTGTCTTAACGATAATATCGCGCTCTTATCAAGTACCTATTGGATGTAAATGGATCTTCAAGAGAAAGATAGGTGCCGATAGAAATGTAAAGACATTCAAAGCAAGGCTCATAGCTTAAGGGTATAGTCAGCACGAGGGCATTGACTATCATGATACTTTTTTGCTAGTAGCCATACTCAAATCCATCCACACATTGCTTGCTGTTGCAGCCTATTTTGATTATGAAATATGGTAGATGGACAAAAAAATAGCATTCTTAAATGAATATCTTAAGGAAGATATCTATATGGAATAGTCGCTAGGTTTCACATCTAGTGATAATAATCATAAGATATGCAAGCTACAAAGGTCCATATATGGACTTAAGCAAGCATCTCAGAGTTGGAATGCTCATTTCAATAATGTGATCAAATTATTTAGATTCATCAAGAATGAGGAGGAGCCCCATGTTTTTAAAAAGATTAGTGGGAGCACTGTTGTCTTCCTCGTACTGTATGTGGATGACATCCTCCTCATTGAGAATGATATTTTCATGTTGACTATGGTAAAAATGTGGTTGTCAAAGGTGTTCTCTATGAAAGATCTAGGAGAAGCATCCTTTATTCTAAAAATTAAGGTCTATAGGGATAGACCGAATAGAATGCTGGGTCTCTCACAAAAGATGTACATAGAGGAGGTGCTAAAAAGGTTTAGCATGAAAAACTCCAAGAGAGGTTTAGTATCCTTCAGACATGGTATTCATCTCTCCTAAAAGATATATCCTATTACACCTAAGGAGATTGAACGCATGAGCAAGATCCCTTATGCTTCGACAATAGGGAGCCTCATGTATGCCATGCTATGTGATATTGCCCATGCTGTGAGTGTTACGAGCAGATATCAATCAAATCTAGATAAAGAGCACTAAACTTCTGTGAAATGTATCCTTAAGTACTGGAGAAGGACTAAGGATATGTTTCTAGTCTTTGATAATGGAGAACTCTAGGTCCAGGGGTATATAGACTCGAATTTTATGTCTGATATAGATGATCGAAAGTCGACATCTGAAAGTTTGTTTGTGTGCAATAGTGGTTCTGTTAGCTGGAAGAGTTCCAAGCAGACTATGATAGCAGATTCCACCATGGAAGCAGAGTATATCATTGCATTGAAAGCTACAAAGGAGGCATTCTGGTACAAGAAGTTCATCACAAAGCTTGAAGTGATGCCATCAGATGCCATCCCTCTATACTGCGATAATAATGGCACCATAGCCCTAGCTAAGGAGCTAAGGTCTCACCTAAAATCCAAGCACATCGAGCGATGATACCATCTCATCCATGATTACCTTGAGAAGGGATACATCAAGATCAAGAGAGTCGACATTGCAGATAATGCGACTGACCCATTGACAAAGCCATTGAGCCAGCAGAAGATCGAAGCCCATCTTGAGAAGATAGGACTTAGATTTGTAGCCAATTGGCTTTAGGTCAAGTGGGAGTTTGTTAGATGTGTGCCCTAAAAGCCAGATTGGTTGACACTTGTAATACACTTCTAAGGATAATTTTATAATTTTGACTATAAATTAATAAAAAAGTTATTTTCTATCACAGTGTGTATTTAAAGGGTTTGTGATACATCCTTTGAGTTAATTATAATGACAATTCATATTTTCAAGAGTTGAAAATTTAAGACCTAAATTTTCATAATTAACTCATAAACTGCTCCCGACCGTAGGATCATTACAAAATTGGTGATCGATTTGAAAGATTATTGTATGATCACTTTCTTAGTGTAGATGTGTCTTGAATCTATGGTGTGGAAGCACCGAAGTGAGAGTATGAATACTCATTAGAGAATGAGGGCACTGTGCGTGACCACCTCGAGCAATCATAAGGAAGTCTATCTTCTTATCGATGACTGGCTCGATCCTGCAATAGGTGTGTCTGGTTCTTTGACCTAAGGTGCATCGACAGTTCATCTTAAGGGTGTTATAGTTTGAATACACCATAACTCGATCTCCTAGCCATTTGAAATCTTGAGATGTATGTTGGCTATAGCATGTTCATTGTAGGAATTGGATTGCACCAAAAAGAGATCTATCTACCTCAGTAGATGAGGAGTAGCCCTATGATAATCTCGAGATTGAGTCCTTAAGCCCATGACCATGGCAGAGTGAAGATGATAGAAAGAGTTTCTATTAGGGTTTCACATTGGACTCGAATCAAATAATCAATTCATATGATGGAGATTGGGTTTGACGAGTTCACCTTAACCCTAATCCTATCTGGGCTCAAGATAGAAGAACCTAATCACACAGGTAACTGCATTAAGAGGTTCATTTTCAATTCTGATGGGTTGCCTCCATATACTGCTAGGTATCACCAGTGGATTTTGGGAGCAATTAGAATAATTTTGATGATCAATCATTCTAATTGTATGAATCAGAAAAGTTTTGGTCCATCAAAAGGTGTTCCGATGATATTGATGATGGAGATCGCGACATGTCTCATTACCATACAGAATTAAACCTAATTGGATCATACAAACAAAGGCTTGAGTCTGGATGTTATCAATTGAGCTAACCTAGTTTGATTGATTTGGATTAGATCCAATTAGGTTCAAGGTAATTGTACTAGCACACGATTGAGCCTGACTTTCTCCTTCTATAATCTTTCTGATTCATCGCAATTGAGTCAAATTTGATTTGATACATTCTTATATTTTGAATGGGTTTATTTTTATCTGATTGGAATAAGTCTAGATTAGATTAATTATAGAAATTGAATCCATTCATAGTCAAATTAGACTAGGATCAAAAGTTAATCTAATTGAGAGAATTGAGGGTCACCTGAAAATTAATTAGATTTAATTTTATTTTTAATCTTAATATTAGATCTTAAAGGATCAGATCTGAGATGTCTCAGATCTGATTATGATCTTAGAAGAAAATTTTTTGAAACATTCCTTCAAATCTAATCAGATCAGAACAATCCTATGCCGAGAAATGGGTTTTTTCTTCAAGGTCTTCAGCCTTGCTCACGTTAGGATGAGGTTCTCCTCTTGTTCCTAACATGGCTATAGGAGCACATTAGGACCATTGATAGGGCCTCTTTCCTCATCTCATCTTAGATTAACGAGGTCTTCGGCTTTGCTTATATTAGGATGAGGTTCTTCTTCTATTCTTAATGTGGCTATAGGGGCACATTAGGGCCATTGATAGGGCCTCTCCCCTCATCTCACCTTAGATTAATGAGGCCTTCGGCTTTGCTCATGTTAGGATGAGGTTCTCCTCCTATTCCTAATATGATTGTAGGGGCATATTAGGATCGTTGATAGGGCCTCTCTTCTTATCTCATCTTAGATTAACGAGGCCTTCGACTTTGCTCATCTTAGGATGAGGTTCTCCTCCTGTTCCTAACACATACCTTGTGATCACCATCACTGAATGTGAAACCAAGCAGCTACTCCATATAAATATCTTTCTCAAAATATCTATTTAAGAATATCATTTTCACATTCATCTACCATATTTTATTATTGAAATAGGCTGCAACAACAAGCAATATATGGATGGATTTAAGCATGGCTACTAGCAAAAAGGTATCCTGATAGTCAATGCCTTCATGCTGACTATATTCCTTCGCTATAAGCCTTGCTTTGAATATCTCTACATTTCCATCTACACCTATCTTTCTCTTGTAGATTCATTTATACCTAATAGGTACTATACCTTTAGGTGGATCTACCAAGGTCCAGATTTAGTTTGAGTGCATTGAGTCAATTTCTGATCTCATTGCCTCTACCCATTTCTCGGAGTTGATATATGATATTGCCTCATCATAGGTTTTGGGATCATCACCATGAACCCTATTTCCCATGAGGAATATTTTTGCTACATCCTCTTGAATAGTACCTAAGTATCTTTCAAGAGGATGAAAAATTCTACTTGATCTACAAGGTTGTGGAGGTAGTGTTTGGGCTGGTTCTAATTGATTGAGCTCTATAGGTTTCTTAGCTCGTTACTCATCAGAGACTTTCTCCTCTAGTCTAATCTATCTTTCGATGCCACCATCTTGAATAAACTATTTTTCAAGGAAGATGGTGTGTCGACTTACAATCAGATTGTGATCTTCTAAAAGATATAAATAATATCCTAATGATTCTTTAGGATATCCAATGAACCGAGCTCTAAAAGATCTAGATTCTAACTTGTTCGCCTGCTGTCTCTTGATATAAGTTGGACAACCCCAAATTTTGAGGTAACTCAGACTTGGTTTCTTACCATGCCATATCTCATACGGTATGGTAGGAATGATTTTAGAAGGAATCCTATTCAGTAAATATATAGCAATCATTAGACTATGTCTCCAAAAAAACTCTGAAAGGTCCATGAAGCTCATTATGGATCGAACCATATCTAATAAGATCCGATTTCTCCATTCTGAAACTCCGTTGAGTTGAGGCATTCCAAATGAAGTCCATTATGAGACTATGCCATTATCTTTGAAATAGTCTAGGAATTTCAAACTAAGATTTTGACCTTCTCGATCTAATCAAAGAATCTTAATAAATTTTTCTATTTATTTTTCTACTTCGAGTCTGAGTTTCTTGAATTTTTTAAAGATTTTAGACTTATGTCGCATCAAATACACATATTCGTATCGAGACAAATCATCAATAAAGATAATGAAGTAAATATAATTACCTCTGATCGGCACATCAAATAAGCCACACACATCTGTGTGTACCAAAGCAAGTAGGTCTGTGGTCCTTTTCCCATATGCTACAAAAGAAAGCTTGGTCATTTTGCCATGAAGGCATGATTCACAAATCGGATATGACTCGAAAGTCAACGGACTCAATAGCCCATTTTTTTCCAATTTCTTAATCCTGTCTTTCGCTATATGACCAAGCCTAAGGTGCCAAAGATATCTATCATTTAGACTATCTCTAGATCGCTTTGATCCTATGGCATTCACATTTGATCAGCTTGTCAAAATGCATGTTCCAACTTCAAGATGCCTGCTTCAATCGATAAATGGATCTCTGAAGCTTGCACACCTTGGACTCATCTATGGATGTAAATTCCTCAGGTTGTATCATATACACCTCTTCAATCAGCTCTCCATTTAGAAAAGCTATCTTTCCATCCATCTGCTAGATCTCATAGTCCAGATGGACAGCTGTTGCAAGCATTATTTGAATGGATTTGAGCATTGCCATAAGGGAGAACATCTTGTCATAGTCAATACCAAAATGTTGATGACATCCCTTGGCAACCAAACGGGCTTTATAGGTCTCCATCTTTCCATCTGTGCCTCTTTTTCTTTTGAAGATTCACTTACATCCAATGGATTTAATACCTTTGGATAGGTCAACCAATGTCCACACATCATTGACCTTCATGGACTTCATTTTGAATTTCATGGCCTTAAGCCATTTCTCAGAATCAGATCTCTGCATAGCATCTATATAGGTAATCGGATCCTCATCGTTCTCATCAAGTTCAATGAGATCACTATCTTGGATCAAGAAACCATAGTATCTATCCGAATGATAGGTACTCTACTAGATCGCCTTAATGGTGTAGGTACACTAAGCTCTGGATTTGATCTAATCAAATTTGACTCAGGTTCAGTTATAGGTATCAATTTTTCTACCTATTGAACTTCATCAAGTTCAACCTTAGAGGCAACAGTTCCTTCACCAAGAAACTTCTTTTTCAAAAAGGTTGCCTTAAGGTTGACAAACATCTTTTGTTCATCAGCATGATAGAAATAGTATCCTTTGGTCTCTTTTGGGTACCCTATGAATGTGCACTTGTCAGACCTAGGTCCAAGTTTATCTGTAACTAACCGTTTGACATAAGTCTGGCACCCCCAAGCCCTAAGGTGTGAAAGTGCTGATTTACGTCCTGTTCATATCTCATATAGAGTCTTAACTACAAACTTACTTGCAACCCTATTTAATAGATAGCAAGTCGATTTGAGTGCATATCTCTAGAAGGATTTTGGCAAGCTGGCAAAATCCATCATGAATCGGACCATGTCTAACAGAGTCCAATTTCTTCTTTCAAATACACCATTATGCTGTGGTGTTCCTAGAGAAGTTCATTAGGAGAGAATCCCATTCTCTCCAAATATGTGAGAAACTCACTAGAAAGGTATTCCCCTCCTCGATTAGACCAAAGAATTTTAATACTCTTCTTAGTTTATTTTCTACTTTACTTTGGAATCGTTTGAATATTTCAAATGAATCCGACTTGTGTTTCATCAGATAGACATATCCATATCTGGATAGATTATCTATAAAAGTGATGGAGTAGAAATATCCACCTCTGGCACTTGTGCTCATAGGTCTACATACATCAGTATATACTAGACCTAAGAGCTCAGTGGCTCTCTCATCTTTTCTAGTAAAAGGTGACTTGGTCATTTTGCTAAGAAGATAGAATTCACAGGTTGGAAGTGATTCACAATCACTAACTTCGAAGATTCTCCCTTGAGTCAACATGTTTATCTTGTTCTTGTTTATGTGATCTAGCCTATAGCACCATAAGTAGATATCTGACACATTATCTAATCTAGGATGCTTGCCAGTTAAATAGACAACATTAATAGATTATGATAGCATATACACACCAATGTTCAAATATCCATAGAAAATAGTAATACCATTCATAATGATTTTACAAACTTGTTTCTTTATTAAAATTTCATAATCATTTTTGGCCAAAAGGCCTATAGAAATGACATTTAAAAAGAAACTGGGATAGACATGACAATCATAAAGAACAATAGTATGGGACGCAAATACGAGTTTTAGGATTTCTAAAGCTAGAACTGGAATTGATCTTCCATCTCCAACATTTAGCAACCTTTCACCTTGCTCGAATCTCCTACTGACTTGCAACTCCTGTAACAAATTGCAAATATAGTAAGGGCTACTGATATTCAATATCACAAATAGAAAAATTACAAAGAGTTATCATATAAATACCTTGCCCAGCAACTGCTTGCTTACTTCTCTACCTATTCGGATCTAGGGAAGCAATGTACTGAGGATAGTTCCTCTTCTAGTGCCCTTACTTCTTGCAAAAGAAGCATTCAACTTGACTCTTATTGAGCTTGATCTTCCTGGTCTAGTCCTGCATAAATGTCCCAGCCTGAACTTGCACCTTCTTTGCCTTCTTCTTCTTCTTCTTCTTTTCATTTCTAAAGGGTTGAGAATTAGAAGATGAACCTCCCACTAAGTTCATTGACTCCTTATGGAGTTGGTGATTCTTCTCAAAGTTTTGAAGCAACCCCAGTAACCCGTGGTAGTTAACTTTAGGCTTTGTCATTCTATAATGAGTGAGGGATGGGAGATAGAACTTGGGCAGCGAGTTCAATATTGCATCTTTTTCAAGCTGCTTATGCAAGAAAAAGTCGAGCTTGCTCAATCGCTCTATCAGCTCGATCATGTACAGTACATGATCAGTGATAGAGGCACCATCCTGCATCCTGATGTTGAAGATAGCACAACTAGTCTTGTGTCTTTCAATGTCATTGGATGTGCTAAAAGAATTCTCCAACACTTGAAGCATAACTTTTGACTGAGCCATCTCAAATCTGTGATTGAACTCATCGCTCATGGCAGCCAATGTAATACAGCACATCATAGTTCAATCATTGAGCCATTTCTGATAAGTGTCTCTAACTATTCCACGTGCATTGGCAGCTGACTCCTCAGGTATAGGATCCGTTAACACATACAGGATCCATTTATGTTCTAGGACTATCTTCAACTTTTAGTACTAGCTATCGAAGTTAGGTCCTACCAACTTATCATTATCCAATAATGATCGAAGTGATAGGAAAGTGGCCATATCTGCATAAAGGAAAATCAAAATCTAATTTATAATTGATTCATTAAACCTAAAGATTTAAACTTTAATTAAAAGGTTTTCTCACTATTTTATTCAAATTGGTAGCTTCTATCTCCAATTCGAGAAATTATTTTAATTCCTTAATGGATACTAGAATTCATATAGACTGCACACGAGCCCAACTTTGGTTGGCCAACCCATGTACATCTAAGGATAGGTTCATAATCAATTATTTTTTTAAATAATTTTTAGTAATTAAATTTTTGCCCCAGTCCCTAATCAGTAGGCTTTGGCCTCCACTGAAAAGGTCTAGTTAGCTCCAACCATTAACATGACCATACTTGGTCGATTAAACCAATGAATGATTAGGCCTAACTTTGGTTGGCTAACCTAACCACTATTTGAAAGATGCAGCAAAGAAATCATATAATGAATGATAATTCCATCAGTCGATAAACATCAGGCCTTTGGGCCTCCAATGATTATCCAACTAATGGACCAATTATCATCTACTTAATAAAAGGCTACGATCCAGTTATCATAATAACTATTTTATTTTAGAGATCTAATAATTTTAGAGAATTTAATTTTAAAAAAAAGGGAAGGTCAGATGAACCAGCTTGTCATGATCCTCCCACTAGCTTCACCATGTCAGCTTAAGGGGGACCATTTATAGGCTGGTCTAGGAGCACCTAAATCAGTCACACTGATTTACCTAGCTGACATGGGTCAGCTCGAATAGTCAAGTAATTAGATCAAAATATTATCTCACCAAGAGGCTAAGTAAGTTCGATCAGTGGGAGGGTCTGCCAAAGCTTGCCTTAGACACCATCAGAATTGGCTGGATAAGTGGACTGCCAATTAAAGATCACCGATCTGATTTATCTTAGACACCAATTGGTTTAATCAATCTTGATTATATCAACCTAATAATTCATGCTAGACCACATCACCAAGAATCAAGTCTATCTTGGATCTCGTTAAAAATATGGACTTGAACAACTATAACTATTGTAATTGATCTAGAGAATCCTTGACCTAATCTAAGATAATAATTGATTAGATTTAGTTAATTTTCTAATTAAATTCATTCTTTAATCTAATCCTAGGTCTAACCCAATTAATGGACCTAATCCTCACTAACCCATTTAACCCAATGTATTATGATTTGTGTCTTAGGATCTTTAATTCATAATCCTAGATCCTAGTCAAACAACTTCTTAATTCTTAATTAAGTTTTAAGCTGAGGGTTGGGATCTGGCTTTTCAAAAATAATTTTCATATTTATAAAATATTTTTATAACATGGTTCTACCAACCAAGTTGCATGTTTGATTCATAATCAATATGTAAATAAAATAAGCATGAAACTACTTTAGATCTAATCTAAATAGGTTAATATAATTGAAATAATTTCAACTCCAATCAATCATAAATTATCTTAGATCAAATCTAACATATTTATGATGATTAAAATTAGTCTAAAATATGTTTAATTAGATCACAAAATTTTTTAGATCTAATCTAAAATTTTATGATTAATGATTTAGATCAGCACGTACTAGGACAACCTCTCCACTATAAGGGATAAACCTTACAGCAGGACAACCTTATAATTAGTCTGTGCACTCTAATCCTTTTATTTTCAGATCTAAATTTTTTTTAAATCTAATAAATTATAAATAAGATCAGATTATATCTAACAAATTTATGATAAGAAATAGATCTACACGAATTAAGATAATCTCTCCACTGTAAGGGATAAACCTTACAGTAGGATAACCTTATAGCAATTCATGTGATCATGATTTTTAATTTTAAATTTAATAATCAGATTATAGATTAGATCTAATCAAAGAAATAATCTAAACATGCCTATATAATCATATAATAATCAACCTAGGCTTTGATATCAATTGAAGGAACTAGATCTAGAATTTCAGGACTAGATCTTGAAACTTTTTCAAGATCACATAGCAGAAGACTAAGTTTCAAGATCACATAGCAGAAGACTAAAATAAATCAAAATTTATTTTATAAAAATAGAGAACACCTAGATCTAAGATTCTATAATATGATTATGGTATGAAATTAAATCAAAAATTAAAAATATATAAAGAAAAAGAATATGTTGATCATATAAACATGCATCTACACTACATCTAATGCAGGTATGTAATAATAGATCAGATCTATATTACTTATGCAAGTTAGATGTTCTAACTTGTTGATCTGGGCTTGAGGATGATATTCTAAGTCACACACATGTCTGACCTCTAAGTGATGTCCACACAAGCCTACGAACCTCAATTAGAAGTCCTATGCAGAAAATCAGCATAGTATGCTAGTACTGTGCTAATCCATCTTCGACAGTCGATTCGATGCTTCCTTCTTCTAGATTTGGACTTCTCCAAAGAATAAAAGAAAGAAGAGAGATTTCAGACCTGAGATAGTTTTAAAAATAATATCAAAAGGGAGGAGGAGAAGAGAAGAACAAAGCAACTCTAGAAGAAGATCCTCTTCTTCTTCTCTGTTCTCTCACCTAGACACCTAGATTGGTGTCTATGAAAATCCAATGCCCAAGAGGTCTCTCACCCTGGTATTCACACACCCAAAAGCACACTCCAAAGTCTAGAACATGTCCAAAATTAGCCCAAAATTCATCCTATATAATGAATTATAGAGGAGTCCTTGTTGAGTCAAATTCTTAGAATAGAAAAGAACCAATTTGGCAACTAGTTGGGGCGCCCAACACTTGGGCGCCCCCTCCAATGTTTTTGGCATGGACCACCAACAAATGTCACCAAAAATTCTTCTTTTCCACCAAACAAATAGAGAGAAAATTGAAAGGAATATGCTTTCAAGCCAATCAAAATTTTTATTTTGATGGACTAGTCTTTTATATTCCAAACTCATGTAGTGACATTTTAATTAAATAAAAATATTTATTTCATCATATACTACATCTTAATTATTTATTTAAGATTATGATGAACTCCATAAATTAGGGCTATGATTTTAGGGTTATGATGAGATCATACTTGTGATACCTAAAATCTTAATATCCTAATTTAAATATTCATGATCGATGGAACATTGAGTTAGGGATCAATTATTGCCCAGAGATAGCAACCCAAGAGGAGGGGTGAATTAGATTCTTTTAAAATTTTAGTCAAATTAAACTCTAAATAAATATATGCTTCTAATTAATAGAGCTTGAGTGTTTATGGTGGATATGCAATGCAGTAGTGAAATTAAAATCAACTAGATAACACAAATATGTAAAGCAAGTAACAAGGGTAAGGGAAGCAAAAACACAATACAAACACATAAGAATTTTATAGCAGTTCGGTGTAATCTCGCATGTACATCCACTCTCCAAGCTCTTCTTTGAAATTCTACTATAATCTTTAGATTACGGTGCATTTGTTTTAACTCAGGATTACAAACAAACTCAGTTGATTTTGTCGGATTCACCAACCACAATCCTACATCGATAGTTTTTTTAGATTCACTATCAATTCAGTTGGTTTTAACCTAGGAGCATCAACCATAATCTTTACACCATCCAATTACTGACTTGGACTAACCTATACCCCAAGTTTCTTGTCTCAAAAAAACTTGTAAAAAAATAAAGATACAAATATAAAAATTCAGTACAAAAATATAAATAAAAAAGAACTCTTTTGAAGCTCAAAGAAGTGGCTGAATATGTGCTCTTTTGAAGCTTTACTTTTCTTCAAATGATGCTGAGAGGTTACTTGAGATGTTGTGGAAGATAACTCTTGAATGCCCTCTGAAATCAAAGCTTTGTTCCTCGCTTTTTCCTGTCTTTTTGATGTGCAATGAAAACCTCTTAAATCCAAAATAATTTTACTTTAAAATTTCTTTGATCTTGCTTTCCAAATATTTTTTTAGTCTTTAATACTCTTGATGATTGCTGGAAGATTAGTTCTAATCATTAAAAGCTTTGAACTAGCTGTTGGAGTGGAGAAATGACCATTTGAAAAGCTGCAAAAAACTAGCCATTAGACCTATCCCATGCTTGACGTCGATACTTTTTATGTAGGAGTCAATACTTTTTACTCAGGTGCTGACACTTTTTTTTTCAAGTATCGACATTTTTTTCTCAGATGTCAGCACTTGGACAGCACTCAAAAATTTAGTTTTCTATTCAGTTTCTATGCAACAGAGGTCGACCTAGGGATCGACCCTTTCACTAGGGATCCACCCATGGGTCGATCCTTTTGTGAAGCCACGCAAAAACAATATGCCAAAGCATGCCAAGCTATCCATTTTATAAGGGGATGACCTAGGGCTTGTCCCTAGGATTGATCCTTTTGCTAAAACTTGATTTTCTTTCAAATTTTACATCCAAAAAAATATAAAATTATCTCCAAAAAATAAAAATTTATCTCTAGTTGCTTTTGAGACTTTTGAAACATATTTTCTTCTAACTTAGTAAAATTATGATTTTGTCCTTCTTCAAGGATTTTTATCAATTCAATTTTCTTAAAGCCCTTGAGTTGGTGATTTTTGTGTGGATCTTTTCTTAGATTAATTTCTTTAATTTGCATACCTAAAAAGACCTACGTACATTCTTGAAAACACATGATTAGTATCACTTATACTCAAAATTTTGAAAATATTAAAATCAATCAGTTGGTCAACAATCTTCCCCTTTTTGATGATGATAAAACTTTGAGTATATGCACAAAAATAAATTTAATGTGTTTCAATTAACTAGCTAGTATAAAATATGAAGTGAGATTGAATACAAATATAAATGTACACTTTATAAAAGCTCCAAATAATATTTCACATAATTCATATCAATGAGTATTAAGATTGCACTTCATGAAATTTATTGAGTTTCTTAAGTATTAATTCTTTAAGCTTATACTCAATATACCTCTTCCCCTTTTTGACAACATCAAAAAGATCATGAAAAAGATAAAAAATTACCATCAAAATCAATAAGATATAAGAATTGTATCAATTTAGAAATATATCCAATTGAGAAGATCAATTTAAATTAATCCTCTCCCCTTTGAGAAAATATTTTTTCTTTTCAAAAATTAGCTTGAAGCCAAATATTAAAGGCTCTTTCTATTTTTGAATGAATATAACTTTTTAATCAGATTTTCAAATATACACTTTTAAGCTTTAAGAGGAATAGAGCTTTTAAAAAGATTTGACCATAAAATCAAGCATAATATGCACTTTAATATTCAATCTTTTTTTTCTTGAAAAATTTTAGTCAATTAAGTTTGAAAAAGATATATATCAAAAATATATCAAACAAAGTAAAATAAATAGTATCAAAGCAAAGGATAGTCACATTTTCAAATTTATTATTTTGAGTAGAAAATGATTCAATACAAATAAATCATATGGATTGTCCATTGCACATCAAAAATTCAATATCAAATTTGAATTTTCAAATGAATTTTAAAATTAAGTTTAGAAACTCATGTCTTGGAGTAAGAATATAATTTCAATTCAATTTAACATCAATTAATTTTTAAGGATAATTAAGCAAATCAAAATATAAAATCAGCATATTAAAGATACCACTTTAAGTAATTTTTAATTATTAAGAATAAGTTATTTATTTTAAACTATTTTAAATCAAGTAAATTAAATTGAATAAATACATGAAAGCACAAATTGAGAAGACTATAAGATATTTGATTGAAAGTTTAAAATTAATACAATAAAGCTCAAAATAAGATAATTGATTAAGAATTTAAGATCATAAATTTATTAGTATTTTTAATTAAATTAAATTAGAAAATATCTCTTCCCCTGCTTTTTATACTAATAGCTAAATTAATTTATTTTTCAACTTTCTCTTCCTCTTTATTTCAAAATAAGTATATTTTAAATTTAGAATATCAAATTAAAATATACATATTCATTCTTTAGCATTGTCTTCTTTTTTTCTTTTTTAAAATTTGCATACTTAAGCTTTACAATTTTTGTTACTCCTTTTTCTTTCAAGTTAAGCATCTTTAATTTGATAACATATTAAACTTTAATTAATACTAATTTAGTAATCAATTTATCTATAATAAATTCTTCTCTTTATGCCAAGATATTTTCAACCAAGTAGCCTTTTAGGAGTAAAAATTTTACTTTCTCTTCCTATCTTTTTAATTGAGCATATTTAATATGAACTTAACTGATGTCAAATTTAAAAATTTAGATTATTTAACTTTTAAGTTTAAATTTTTAAATTAAAATATATTTTTAATTAAAAGATTATATCTTTTTTAATATTTTTTATTCTTTTTATAAAAAATATATTATGGGTTTCACTTTCAAATTTAAATCAAGAGTTCTTCCATTTCTTAAAAATATGGATGCATACATACTTCTCAATTTTAATTAAAAAAACTCTAAACTTCAAAAATTTTGAATAATATAGTCTTGAAAATACTTCTCTCCTTTTAATACTAAAGCAGATCATTCAAAAATATATCACAAAAATTTATCTCAAATAGTACAATAGCAAAAATATGATCATAAAAATTCAAATTTGAGACATAGCATACTTTTCTTTTGCCAAAAGATAATGTAATAGAATTCAATATAAAAATAGACTATTTGATATAAAATATAATAACAATTATGATAAGTTTATAAAAAATTATTTGTTTGTGCCATTTGAAAGAAGTTTTTTGTTTGTTTCTTTGAACTTTATAAATTTGAGATATATAGATCCTTTCAAAATTAAGAATTTGGATATATCATAAATTTTTTTTAAAAAAAAATATCTCTTTCTTTTCTTAAGTAGTATCAATCAATTTGAAGCATAAAGATACTAATCTTATAATTTATTCAAGGTGTAATATCAAAAATATATTCATGCAAACTAGATTATACTTAAGAATATTTTTTTCTTTTTATCAAGGATAAAATAATAGAATACAAGATAATAATGATCTATTTGATATCAATCATTGAAGTTTTTGATCGAAAAGGATGAATCAATTAAAATTTAGATCAAATTATCTTGATAAATTAATTTGAATTGATATCAACAAATCATACAAAATAAATCATAGAAAGATATTTTGTTTAAACTTAGGTCTTTCTTTTCTTAAGAAATATAATTTAATCAAGTTTAGAAAAGATATGAAATTCTTAATTTTATCTCAAATGATATCATATAAGCTATGCGATGAAATTCAAGGTAGAAATAGATTTTTTGATACAAATTATGATACCAATTGAACTAAAATTTAGATCAAATAAAAATTTTGAATCAAAGATAATTTGCTTAGAAGTTTTTGTGATATTAATAGAACTAAAATTTAGATTGATTAATGATTTCTTAAAAGTTTGATACCACTTAAAGATTGAAGAAAAATTAATTTGAATTGCTATTAGCAAATCATTCAAGTTAAGAAATTTTTAATTATCCTAAAATAAATCATTTCATCCTTTTCATTAGAAAACATTAAATAATTTCTATGTTTAAAAAATAGTCTATCTTTAATATTTTAATGATATTTTCTATGCCAAAAAATTTAATCTTTTTAATTTTCTCTCATCTTTTTTTTAAAATTTAATTAATCATTAATATCTTTTTTTTAGTTTTATAAAATGGGCACATATTGAATCAATTAAATAAGCATAGAAATCAAATAAATAACATCATCAAACTTACTCAATTTTTTTTTTTTAAAAAAAGATTAGATCAATAGTTCAAAAAATTTTAATTCAAAAAAAGTTGATCAATTTAGATAGAAATTAATATACAAACAAGTTAAAAATCAAAGATAATATTTAAATTAAATTTTAGAGTAAAAAATTTGATCAATTGGAGTACGATAATCAAGAGTATCAAGAGAGAAAAATCTAGATGTAGGCTTTATATTTTTTATTTCAACTAGAAAAGTTTTGAATCCTTAAGATAGAACTAAGATGTAATGCAGCATCAAGCACTTGAGTTTTATGAATAGATGTTTTATCTTCAAGTACTTAGATCATGTAATGTTTTGAAAAATTTTAATATTTAAGCATCTTATGGAAAAATACCAAATATCAGTTTCACTTAAATGTTTTACAATCAAATAAATTTATAGATAATTAGACTTCTTTTAATTGAAGTTTCTCAATAGCAAAATTAATATAGAGAAGCTAAAATATTATGGTAAATTTTAAAACACTTTTATTTTATTCATAACATGATATATAAAGGAGCGCATATTAACCTTTAAAAATCAAAGTATTCTAATCATAGTATACATCAAAATTAAGCAATCATTCCAATATATGAGAACATTGAAAAGTATCTCAAGCAAGGATATAAAACCATATTGATAGATCTTTCGAAACAATAAAATCAGTCAAACTAACTTCAATAAATATTGATGGTATGATGTAAAGAAAGTTTAGATTTTACCAACATCATCACCTATCCAAGTTCATTTCCAAGGCTTTCGACTACAAGTATTTTCTCATTTCATTCCATTGGATCCTTGGTGTACCTACAAAATTATTTACTAGTTTTTGGTATCCAAATCATCTTGGGTCCATGGAGGTTAGAGCTCGTGGTTCCTTTTGGAATCCAAATTTGTTTGATAGAAGTTTGGCTATTTCTTTTAATGTTGTATTTAAAAATTTTATGGCCAACTTTACTATATTTAAAATACTTGATTAAAGAATTTTTAAATAAAGCTTTTGTAGACATATTTTTGATAAATTTTTTTTTTAATAAATTATAGCCAATTTTAATTT
Source organism: Cocos nucifera (assembly GCA_006176705.1). Lineage (NCBI taxonomy): Eukaryota > Viridiplantae > Streptophyta > Magnoliopsida > Arecales > Arecaceae > Cocos > Cocos nucifera. The sequence goes on along the minus strand of QRFJ01004723.1, from coordinate 63,395 downwards.
TATCAAAAGCAGTCCTTTGATTGTTTAATATAGATTAAAGCTTTTGAGATCCAATTGTAAACTTTTTAATTATGGACTTCAAACTTTCAATCTCTTTCTTTAGTTTGGCATTTTCTTCTAAAAAAGATTTTTCAAATTTACTTTTTTCTTTAGTAGAAAATCTTAGTTTATTATGTTCTTCTTTCAACTTAAGATTTTATTCCATCATAGATTTTTTAGATTTTAAAAAAAATTTTGTTTAACTAAGAAATTTTTAGATTTAACTATATTATTCTTTTTCTTAGTTAGAGTTTTAATTTGTTTTAAGAAAATTTTCTTTTCTTTGGCCATATTTTTTATATTTTTAAAAAAATCTTCTTTTTTACTCAAAATCTTATCTTTTTGTTCAGCCAAACAAAGACTAGATTTTTTTAAGTTCTTTATTTTATAGCCTTACCTACTTATGTTCATCTATTAATCCATTGAAGGCTTCATATAATTTATTAAAAAAAAAATTTAGAGAAGTGTTCATGATATACCTAGTCATTTTGAGCTATGAGGCAACAACTTGCTATACCTTCCTCCTTTTTTCATTCTTCTCTTCTTTGCTTTGCTCCTCCTTAATCAATGCTTTCATTTTCTTTTGTTTCTTCCTTTTCTTCTTTTTATTTTCATCCTCATGACCCATGAGGCATAAATTGGGGTGAGCTTTCTTCTCTTCATGGGAGCTTGATTCTTCTTTTTGATTTGCTTTTCTATAAGTTGTTTCCAATTTCTTCCATATTTGATTTACTGAAATATATGATGAAATTATATTAAATATATTGGTGTCTAATGAATAATAAAGCATGTTCATGGCCTTAGCATTTAAGTGCATTGATTCTTTATCAACAAATGATGCATCGTGTGTGTGAGGGCCATTAACAATAATCTTCCATAGATTATAGTCGTGTGCTTGAATGAAGATTTTTATCCTAGCTTTTTAATAAGTATAATTTGAGCCATCAAATAGTGGAGATCTATCTATAGAATGTTCATCAATAAAAAAAAAATATTTTGGATTTATAAGATCTTTGGCTCTTGACGGTTAGGTCAAAAATTAATAATAGAGCACCTGCTCTGATACCACTTGTTGCCCAAAGGTAATAATCCAAGAGGGAGGGTGAATTAAATTTTCTTAAAATTTTAGCTAAATTAAACTCTAAGTAAATATGTGCTTCTAATTAATAGAACTTGAGTGCTTGAGGTGGATATGCAATGCAGTAGTGAAACTAAAATCAACTAGATAACACAAATATGTAAAGCAAGTAATAAGGGCAAGGAAAGCAAAAACACAATACAAATACACAAGAATTTTATAGTGGTTCGATGCAATCCCGCACCTACGTCCACTTTTCAAGCTTTTCTTAGGAATTTCACTATAATTCCTAGATTATAGTGTGTTTGTTTTAACCCAGGATCACAAACAAACCCAGTTGATTTTGCCGAGCTCACCAACCACAATCTTACATCGATAGTTTTTTTGGGCCAATTCACTATCAATCTAGTTGGTTTTAACCTAGGAGTGCCAACCACAACCTTTACACCGTCCAATTACCTACTTAGACCAGTCTGTACCCTAAGTTTCTTCCCTTAAAAAAACTTATAAAGAAACAAAGATACAAATATAAAAATTCAGCATAAAAACAAAAATAAAAAAGAACTCTTTTGAAGCTTAAAGAAATGGTTGAATATATACTCTTTCGAAGCTTCACTTCTCTTCAAATGATGCTAAGAGATTGTTTGAGATGTTGTCGAAGATAACTCTTAAATGCCCTCTGAAATCAAAGTTAGTTCCTCTCTTTTTCCGCTCTTTTTGATGTGCAATGAAAACCTCTTAAATCCAAAATGATTTTACTTTAAAATTTCTCTGATCTTGGTTTCTAAATATTTCTTTAGTCTTTAATACTCTTGATGATGGCCGGAGGATCGGTTCTAACCATTGGAAGCCTTGAACTAGCCATTGGAGTGGATAAATGGCCGTTTGAAAAGCTACAGAAAACTAGCCGTTAGGCCTATCCTGTGCTTAGGGTCGACACTTTTTCTATAGGGATCGACAATTTTTACTCAGGTGTCGACACTTTTTTCTTAGGTGTCAGTACTTAGACAACACTAAAAAATTTAGCTTTTTGGTCAGTTTCTATACAATAGAGGTTAACTCAGGGGTCGATCCTTTTGTAAAGTCATACAAAAATAACATGCCAAAGCATGCCAAGCTGCCCATTTCAAAAGAAGATGACCTAGGGGTCATCCCTAGGGTTGATCTTTTTGCCAAAACTTAATTTTTTTCTAAATTTGATATCAACAAAAATATGAAATTACCTCCAAAAGATCAAAATTTTTCTCTAGTTGCTCTTGAGATTTTTGAAACATATTTTCTTCTAACTTGATGAAATTATAATTTTGCCCTTCTTCAAGGATCTTTATTAATTCAATTTTCTTGAAGCTCTTGACTTAGTGATTTTTGTGTGGATCTTTTCTTAGATTAATTTTTGCAATTTGAACATCTAAAAAGACCTACATACATTCTTGAAATACATGATTAGTGTCATTTATACTCAATATTTTGGAATCATCAAAATCAATCAGTGGATCAACATCAATATTTTCAGTAAGATTGGTATATCCTATGTATGTTTGATGGAAAGAATGATTGATCTCACAATCACTTATGTATGACACTAATACAAGAATGTGGGTGCTCATTAGAGAATGAGTTCACTAAATTGATCCAACTTGAGAACATCTAATGGAGTCTTATCTACATGTCAATAGATGGTTCTCATAGTGGGAGTTGTGCATGTAATCCTTTGACTTGAGACTACCATAGAATCTTGCATAAATGAATCCATATTTTGGTTCATACTCATTCATGACTTAGTCATGTATGGGATAATCTGGATATGGTGGATTGCATATGGAGGTTATGAGTAGGTCAATAAGGAATCAATCACTCCTAGTAAGAGGAGATCGCATCCTACTTGCTTCAATCGAATGACGATATAGGAAGACTTTGATCTAAGCATGATGAAAATTAGAAATAATTTTTAATATTTTATTAATCAAATCATCGTCATATGATTGAAAGAAAAATGAATATAAAAATGGATTTGACATGATTTCATATTCATAGTCATATTCGAGAGATGCAGGGTGATTGAAGGATCCTATTGCACGGTAACTTTCCAATGAAGGATATTTTTAGGATTTCCATCAAAATTTCATATCTTCCAGATAGATATGATACATTGCTAGACATCAATATTATCTTATGGGTTCAATTAAATTAAAGAGTTTAATTTGATTGTTAATTAGAAAGAGTTCTAATTGATCAAATTGGATTAGCAAGTTTTGACCTAAATCGATTTGGTTAAGTTTTAACCAAATTAGGTCAAATTGCATCTGGATCCACTACTGGCTAGATGTAGAATCCAATGGGTCACATACAAAAAAATTGATCAAGGGTCTAATTGGATTAGATCATGTTTGCAGGTTGAATATGCTAGCACATATTACAAACCCTAGCACCTAGATTCGAATCAGATTTGAATCAGATTCCTATTTGGGCTAATTAAATCCAATTTGAGTCAAATCAAATTTAGCTAATTGACTGAGTTGATCCTTGACTTACTGACCAAGGGATTGGGTGTCATAAATAAGCAACCCACATGCTAGAGACTCTCTTTCTTTGGCATGTGGGATTTGGTCCATGCGCTAGGGACATGTGGCGCATGGATATGTTTTGATGCCAAAGTCTTCCTTAGTTTTTCATGTAAATTTTGTTATATAATTTCATATGAAGAGAGGGTGCAAAAGAGTCCTTCTGCTAGGTATCAAGTTTTTGGATAACCAAAGAGTCTTTGTCGCCCCCTTGATTGTAGGTGCCTCTTGGACCAAGTCAAATGCCTTGAAGGTTTGACTTTTCCATGCCCAAGTTTGCCTCACCATCTTCTGATTTGGCACCATTATTTTAGTCCACTGGATCAGCATTTAATGTTGATCAATGATGGAAATTGATGGCACCAATATGAAAATATTGCAACTCTTCGAAAGAATGTTACGTAGAATTTTACGAAGAGTCCTTTTGCTTTAAGGCACCTCTTCGTATTAATTCTATGAATTCCATGTGGCATTTTCTTCTAGTGGGGCATGAGAAGAATGGATGGGCATGAGAAAAACCTAGGAAAAAGGGCATGAGAATTTGTTGGAAGCACCCCTACATACATTATAAATACGGGTGCGCTCTAGGAATCAAAGTAATTCAGAACTCTTCTTTCTTTCTTACCACTCTTCCTAGTTGTCCAATTTCTTTCTTCCTTCCCTTATTAAGATAAGTTCTAATTAAGGACAAAAGATCTGCTTTTGGCTAAGGGCTTAGGAAGATTGTCAAGAAAGATAAGAAGGAAAGAAAGATAGGAAAGGGTAGGCAAGAAGGATGATAGCAAAGGCTTGGGAAGGTTCTGCCCAAATAATTAAAGTTCTTATCACAAGAATTTTAATTAAAATAATCAGAAGTGTTGGTGTCTTGGTCAAGTTTTCATATGGATCAACATTGGAGGGTGAATGCATGGGCACCTAGTGGGACTCCTAACGGACTATTGCCAGCAATTAGAGTCAAATTAGGTTTTAGCGATCAGAGGTATGTTCTAATACCTTCATTTATGTTATAAGTGCATATTATATTATTTAAATTCTAATAAAATGGTCCTTGGTTTTGAGTTTGATTTTATGATTTCATAATTTTATTTTGAAATCTATGCTTCCGCTCTATACACCAAACCCTACAGTGGTGTCAGAGCAAACCTTATTAGACTAAATCATATATTGTTATGTTTATGCTTTAATGGCAAAATTGTCAATATGATATGATCATATTTAAAATTTTAGCATGATTTTTTAATGTGATGTGATCATGTTTAATTATTCATAATTAGATTATGATGTCTATCATTTTGTAAGGTTGTCCTGGCATAGTGATAAATGTTCACTATGTGATGATAGTTGTCCTATAGTGATGATACATGCTAATATGATTGATATGATTAATTCATGTATGTTATATATTTTGAATTAGAATATGCATGGAGATCAATTAAAGTCCTCTATAAAATTATATTAAGTTGTAGTGCAATTAAATAATAGTAGAACCAATCTAGATGTCAAATTGATCAAACAGTGTATAGAAAAGTGGTTCATGATTGGTAAAGAGAACGTGATTTCTAATTGATTTCATTATCTGACCTAGCTAATGCATTGGTGTCTAAGAAAAGCAACGAGGGAACCCCCACCTCTCTCCCACTTACCTGACTGATTTGATTGATTTAATTCTAGATTGGGTGCTTAGGCATTCCTATTGGAATCTAGCTTCGATACGCAGTCGAGCCGCTCAGATATGTGGTCGAGCCAGCTAGAGGTAGATTCGAGCCAGCTCTCTCAGGTGGACAGAAAGCGATGCTCGGGCCGGACACTATCGAGCCAGCTCGATTGTGGATCTAGTCGGCTCAATGAATGGATTCTTTTGATTCACTACATTAAGGCATTCCTTTATGCTAGTTCATTATTATGTGATAAACCATATTAGGTTTGTTGTGCAACCACAAGATCGATTATGGAGACTGATGTAATATTGATTTAGTACTATTTTATTGTGTAACCATAAGGACAGTTATATTTCATTATGACTATATAGAAATGAAGGGTCCTACTTAACTAAAATATTATAGTTTGTTATGCTAACATAAGGCTATTAATATTTTAGAGGCCAAGAATATATTGAGAATTATATGAGATGCAATTGAAAAGAGTTTCCTACCTTCGAACTTATAAAAGGTTTGTTGTACAACCATAAAACCTTCTATAAGGAATTAGGATCTCAATCCCACTGAGAAAAATGATTAGATTTTCTCGATTATCATATTTGAGGATTATGATATTTGATAAAATAATGGAAGACACAATTAAATTAAAGTCCTAATTTAATTGTGTATGTCATCATGAGTTATTTACGTATGAAATATTCTTTACTATGTAGAATAAATGGCTTCTTCACTTTCACTACATTCAATTTTGGATTCAAATAAGTTGACCGTCCTAACTATGTGGATTGGCTGAGAAACCTAAAAATAGTATTCGATCAAGAAAAATTCTCCTATATTCTTGATGCCCCTAATCTTGAGCCATTAGGGAAAGATGCTATAGAGAAAGAAAAATCTACATACAAGATGTGATAAAATGATTCTCTTACTGTCAACCGTATCATACTTGCCTCCATGAGTAATGAGTTACAAAGGCAGCATGATGGCATGGACACTCAATCCATATTGCTCAACCTAGAAAAGCTTTATGGAGAATAGAGTAGAACTACTACATATGCGATATCTAAGTAGTTATTCCATGCCAGGATGGCAGAGGGTTCATCCATGCAAGACCATGTGTTGATGGTAATTGACCTAATCACTCGATTAAGTCAATTAGGTTTTATCATGGATGGAAAGTTGAGTGAGGATCTAATCCTGCAATCACTTCTAGAATCATTTTCTCAGTTTATCATGAACTATCACATGAATAAACTGAATACTTTCTTGTCTGAGCTGTTAAATATGATCACAATAGTAGAGAGCCATATCGAAAAGGATAGGGCTCCTCTTCTTCTTGTAGATGGGATCTCTAAGAAGAAGGCAGGCAAAAAGAATTCTAAGAGGAGGCTGAACCCTAAAGGTGGCATAAATAAGAAGAAGGAGAAGAAGACCTTCGGATAGATGACCTATTTTCACTACGGCAAAATAGATCATTGAAAAAGAAATTGCAAGGCTTACCTTACAACTATGAAGACTGGTGCAAATAATGCACCAAAAGATATATATGAGATACATACAATATTATTATTGAATTCTTCAATTTCAAACTTTTGGGTATTAGATACCAGCTGTGGTTTTCATATTTGCAAATCTTTGTAGAGGATGCAGAAAATTAGGAGTTTGAAGATGGATGACTTCGAACTCTATGGTGCTAGAGGAGAGTCCATCCAAGCAAAAGCCATAGGGACAAATATTTTGGAGTTATCTTCTAAAAAAATCTTAGAGCTGACAAATTATTATTATATATCTAAGATCATTAGAAATATTGTATCTATATCCTTGTTATTAAAATAAGGATATAATCTTGATGTAACGAGCAATGGTTGCTCTATCAAATATTCTAATGAAATTATATGCAATGGCATTTTTAATAATGGTTTGTTGACTCTATGTTTGAATGACAATATTTTTTATGTTGATGAAAATAGAAAGCGTAGAAGAGAGAACATAAATAATATTTTACTTTAGCATTATCGACTTGGTCATAGTAGTGAGAACAGGATTAACAAGTTATACAAAGAAAAGTTTTTTAATCCTTATGATTATGAATCATTAGGAACTTATGAATCATATTTCATAGATAAAATGATCAAGACTCTATTTAGTGGATATGGAGAAAGGATAAGTAAGTTATTAGGATAAGTACATACAGATGTACGTGATCTATGACAACTCAGGCCAGAGGAGGATATTCTTATTTTATAACATTTACTGATGATTTATTTAGGTTTGGATATATGTATCTTATAAAATACAAATCTAAAGATTTTGATAAATTCAAAGAGTATCAAAGTATCATTGAGAAATAAACTGAAAATAGTATAAAAATCCTTTAATCTGATCAGAAAGGAGAATACTTATCCAGTGAGTTTCTAGACTATCTTAAAGTAAAAGAAATTCTCTCTAAATGGACTCCTTCTTATACACCATAGTTAAATGGTGTAGTCAAAAGAAAAAATCGTACCTTATTGGATATGGTATGATTCATGATGTGCTCATAGAGTTACCTATTTTTTTCTAGGGTCATGTTCTAAAGATCGCAGTATATATCTTGAATAGAGTATCTTCTAAGTCTGTATTTAGCACTCCATATGAGATATCGAGAGGTAAGAAATCTATCTTAAGTATCTTAAGATATAGGATTGTCCAGCATATGTTAAAAAAAATTTTGCCATATAAGCTAAATGCTGGAGCAGATAAATATCTATTTATAGGATATCTTAAAGATATTAAGGAATATCTATTCTACAATCCTATTGAACAAAGGGTATTTGTAAGTAGGCATGCCACTTTCATGGAGAAAGAGTGTCAGGAATGCGCGCTCTTTTCACACGGATCGACATGACCGTCGGTGATTAGCCAAATAATAAGAAAGTACTTCTCAGAGATTAATGCAGAAGCACGATCAAATAATTCAAGAAATAGAGAAGAAGAGAAGAAATGATTTTTGAGAGAAAAGAGCTTTTATTCAATATATTTCAGCACACTTACAATCTTGACCTATTTTTAGTATATATACTTTACAAAGGGTCAAGCTTAAGCTCACAAAAAAACTTTCCAAATCCAAACAACCCACATACACAAAATAATAACCCACGAAAATTGATCCAGCCCAGTTTCAAACTAAGCCATCTAACCTGCGATTGGGTCGGCATAGTCTGTCTAACCTGTGACTGGGTTGGCTCAGTCTGTGTCTTGACCTGTTTCCAATATATATACTTTACAAAGGGTCAAGCTCAAGCTCACAAAAAACCTCTCCAAATCTAAATAATCTACGTACACAAAATAATAACCCACAAAAATTGAGCCAGCATAGTTTCAGATAGAGCCATCTAACCTACGACTGGATCGGCTTAGTCTGTCTAACCTACGATTGGGACTAAGCCGACCCAGTTGTGTACCATGCCAAGGATTGAGCCGATACAGTTGTGTACCATGCCAATAGTCTGAAAATGCTATTTTCTGTCTGAATTTTTCTTTGAGACCTAGCTGACCCAGTCCTGGACTGAGGTGGACTAGTTCCCAACTTAGCCGGCTCAGTCTCAGGATGAGCCGGCCTAGCTTTTGAACTTTGCTAGGAGAGCTGATTTCTCTTTCAGCTCGCTCCCATCTTTTCATGACCTATCTTCTCATGTTTTCAAGACTTGTGAGTGCTACTTCTGAGCTCACATTCTCCACCTTGGTACTTCCAAATCCTTGTGAACTCATCTTTTCTCAACAGACCCATCCATGCCACACATCTCTGAAAGCTATCACTGAGGAGTACCTCGTGAGTGCATCAGACTGATTCTCCTTAGTATGGACCTTCATCAGTTCCACTTCACCTTCCTCCACTACCTCTCTGATCCTGTGGTACCTCATATTTATATGCTTTTTACATACATGATAGACTCGGTTCTATGCCAACAGTAGAGCACTCTGACTATCACTAAACAGTGTAACCTTTGCTCCACCCCTAACTCATCAATCAGTCTCCTAAGCCAAAGGACTTCTTTTGCAGCCTCTGTTATCCCAATGTACTCGGCCTCTATGGTAGACAACACCATAATTGGTTAAAGGGTTGATCTCCAAGACACCGATCCACCACATACGTAGAAGAGGTATCCAGTAGTAGATCTCCTTGTATCAAGATCACCAGCATAATTTACATCAATAAATCCTTTTAGAGGATCTAAACCTTCACACATCTTCACAAATTGTTCTCCAAATCCTCCCGGCTACCCACCAAACACCAAACCATAATTCCTTGTTCCATGCAGATATCTTAATATCCATTTCAATGCTTTCTAATGTTCCTTCCTAGGGTTAGCCATGTATCTACTAACCATGCTCACTGCATGTGCTATATCTAGTCTATAGCATACCATAGTGTACATCACACTGCCTACAGCATTTGCATAAGAGACTCACTCCATGTACTCTCTCTCCTTTTCTAACTGGGAGCTTTGTAACTTGGAGAGAGACATATGGCTTGGCAATGGCATCTCTGCTGGTTTGGCCTTCTCCATCCCAAACCTCTCTAGAACCTTCTAGACATACTTTCCTTATGTTAATTGGAGCACTCCTTTGCATCTATCTCTGCAAATCTCTATTCCAAGGATTTTCTCAGCTGAACCCAAATCCTTCATCTTAAACTTAGATGATAATGCCCTTTTCAACCTTTTCACAGCATCCATGCTTCTACTGGCTATGAGCATATCATCTACATATAATAATAGGTATAAGGCATCCTCCTCATCTACATCCTTGACGTAGACACAATAATCATGTTCACAACTGCTGAAACCTAGGCTCAAGACAAAGCTATCAAACCTTCGATACCACTGACGAGGGGATTATTTCAAGCCATACAAAGACTTCCTAAGTAAACACACCTTTTCTTCTGTCCCATCTTCATGAAACCATCTGAATGCTTCATGTAGATTCTTTCCTCCAAAATTTCATGAAGGAAGGCCTTCTTCATGTCCATCTATTCCAATTCTATGTTATGCTGTGCCACCAGTGACAACAAAACTTGAATAGATGTATGATGCACCATGGAGAGAAAATTTCTATATAGTCAATCCCTTTCCTTTGTGCATATCCTTTTGCTACTAGCCTTGCTTTGAATCTGACTCCACCTTGTTCTGAAGGTGCTTCTTTCTTTGTGAACACCCACTTTGAGCCAATAAGTCGAGCACCCTTTGGAAGATCCACCAGCTGCCATGTCTGATTCTTCTCAAGTGATTCCATCTCCTCCATCATGGCCTGTATCCATGAATCATGATCCTCACTCTCCATGGCTTTTGCATAATTCTTTGGATCTCCATTAGTAGTGATGAGTGCATAGGAGATAACCTCATCAATGTCATATCTGACCGACCTCCTAATAGTATGCTGGGGCTTGTGTAATGCCACTCCCACTAGCACATCTCTGTCTGATGTCTGTGGCTGCTCCTGCACATCTATTTGAACTGCCGACCCTCCATGTTGATTTTCAATCTGAGACAATACTTTTCTATCTAGCTCCACCTTAATAGGAACACTCCTATAAGTGGATGTAACCTATATGCCATCATTCTCTGAATGGCCACTGCTGTTCACCTCTAATTTCTCAGTTCCATCTATCCCAGACCTTCTCAAGATGCTCTTCTCATCAAAGATAATGTCCCTACTAATCATTGACTTCTATGCCTGAGAGTCCCACAGCAGGTACCCCTTGACTCCTTGTGGACATCCTATTAATGTCATCTTTTAAGATTTTGGATTCAATTTGCTCCTCTCGGTTGCCTCCATATGTGCATAAGCTGTGCAACCGAAGATTTTTAGGTGGCCAAGCTCCACCTTCTTTTCACTCCAGACCTTCTTTGGAATGCCTCCATTCAGCTTATAATGAGAGGACCTATTCATAAGAAAATAAGAAAAAGTTAGAGCATCACCCCAAAAGAACTTTGGGAGTGATGTCTATAGCCTCAAACTCCATACTTTCTCGATCAGTGTTCGGTTCATCCTTTTCGTGACACCATTCTGCTGGAGAGTCATTTTCATCATGTAATGGTGTTTGATGCCATTTTCCTCATAGTACCTCCTGAACTCCAGGCTAGTATACTTCCCTCCATTGTTCGACCTCAGACACTTCACCTATTTTCCTGACTCTTTCTCTACTTCAGCTCTCCAGCACTCCCTCGCTGTGCTTGGTACTTCTAGCAAACTTCATCCTATATTGTTTGCCAAAGATGCACGGCTCACAAAGATCTGTGCCCTCCTTCTTCAAGGCTGAGATCATACCTCTTCTGCTTAGTTTAGTAAGCCCACGATCACTCATATGACCCATCCGATAGTACCATAGCTGATATAAAATCTACTCCTCCTGTGCCGCTACTAGCATCTCTGTGCTATCATTTACCACTGAGCCTTTTATTCTGTAAAGATTGTTGCTCAGTCTTCTATCTCTCATCACCACCAAAGCTCCCTTGAAAATTTTCAGACATCCACTCCCAGTCTGGCTACTAAAAGCATAACCCTTCTCCTCCAAGTAGCCCAAAGAAATCAAATTCATTTTCAACTCTGGTACATGCCTGATATTTGATAATGTACGAAAGATTCCATCATACATCCTCATCCTGATAGAGCCAATTCTAACTACTTTGCATGGGTGATCATCTCCAAGGCTGATATTTCCACCATCAGCCTTCTGGTAGGTAGCAAACCACTCTCGATGAGAAGTATAGTGGTGCAAGCATGCTGAATCCAATTTTCACATAGTATCATACTCTATGGATCCATCTGATATAACTAGCAGGTCTTCTCCACTGCTCATAGAAGCTGTATCATCTTCCTTACTGGCCTTCTCTTTTTCTAATCTCAAAAGGAGACAATCTCTTCTCAGGTGTCTAGACTGATGATATTTATAACATTTCAATGTCATCTTCCTCTAATCATGAGACTTTGATCTACTCTTGAATTTTCCTCTTATCTTCTCCTTTGATCTTTCCTGACTTTTATTCACAGCCAAGATCTCAGACTTAGGATCTCCCTTGCAGATCTTTTTTCTTTGCTCATTTGATTTGAGCACACCAACAATCTCTTCATAATTTAGGGTCTCCTCATAAACTAAAGTTGTTATGAGACCATCATACGAACCTAGGAGAGAACATAATAACAACAATGCCCGATCCTCCTCGTTGATCTTCACATCCAAACTCATCACCTCAGAGCACACCTGATTGAACCATTGGATATGTGCAACAAGATCTTCACCTTCAGGCATCCTCAAACTATACAGCTATTTCTTCAACCATAGCTTATTCATCATATTCTTTCCCATGTATGTGTTGTTCAGTCTCTCCCAGAGTCCCTTTGCCATAGTTTCTATGCAAACCTTGGGCAAAACTTGATTCTCCAAGCATATCTAGATTGTGCTAAAAGTAATTTCCTCCAACTCTTCCCAATCCTCAGCACTGATCATTTTCGGACTTTTTTTTGTCAAGACCTTATAGATCCTCTGCTGAACCAACAAGTCCTTTACTCTTTGCTGCCATAGAGTAAAGTTTTTCTTACCATCGAACTTCTCAAAATCCACCTTGAATCCACTTGATCTCATGACTTCAAATAAGTCAAGAATAGATCCCTAACATCCTTCACGATCTCACACACCAGCAAAACTATGCTTTAAAGAAGATCTAACTAGCCCTAGATCCTCTTTCCAAACTTCTGTATCACCGTTCCTCTATGTAAACAATCTCCACCTCAATTTAGAGACAACCATGAAGCAAATAAAAAATTTTAGGATAAAACCTGATGCAGCAGATCCTAGATGTAGTAAACCCTATGTGTCTTCCTTCCTTCCGTGCAATACCACTCTAATACCAAATGTCGAAAATGCATGCTCTTTCCATATGGATCGGCGTGGCCATCGATGATTAGCCAAGCAATAAGAAAGTACTTCTCAGAGATTAATACGGAAGCACGATCAAACAATTCAAGAAATAGAGAAGAAGAAAAGAAGAGATTTCTGGGAGAAAAGAGCTTTTATTCAGTATATTTTAGCACACTTACAACCTTAACCTATTTTCAGTATATATATTTTACAAAAGATTAAGCTCAAGCTCATAGAAAAACTTTCCAAATCCAAACAACCCATGTACACAAAATAATAACCTACAAAAACTGAGTCAGTACAAAAATACTGCTTTCTATTTGAATTTTTCTTTGAGACCTAGCCGACCCAGTCCTGGACCTAGCCGATCTAGTTTCCAACTTAGTCGGCTTAGTCTTAGAGTGAGCTGACCCAATTTTTGAACTTTGCTAGGAGAGTTAATTTCTCTTCTGGCTCGCTCCTATCTTTTCATGACCTGTCTTCTCATGTTTCCAAGATTTGGGAGTGCCACTTTTGAGCTCACAAAGAGTTTATCCTAGAAAGAGGCAGTGGAAGAAATATTGAACTTATTGAAGTTCAAAAAAAATAAATAGATATTTCTCAAGCAAATAAACACATAAATAAGGAAGAACTAGAACACACAACTCTAATCCGTAGGTCTGATAGAGTGCAACATGTACCTATGAGGTACGGGTTCATTATGGAGAATAATAAAACCCAAGTCATTGAGAATGATAAACCTCTGACCTATACGAAAGCTATCACAAGTAGAGATTCGGACAAATGGCTGGCTGCCATACAATCCAAGATGGACTCCATGTACACTAATAAAGTATGGATTTTGGTGGATGCACTAGAGGTGTGAACCCTATTAGGTGCAAATGGGTCTATAAGAAAAAGATTGGAGTAGATAGCCAAGTTGAAACCTATAAAACTAAATTAGTGGCTAAGGATTTCAGGCAAAAACAAGGTGTAGATTATGATGAAACATTCTTACCTGTTGCCATGCTCAAATTAATTAAGATTATGCTTGTCATAGGAGTATACTATGATTATGAAATATGGCAAATGGATGTGAAGACCACTTTCCTTAATGGTTTTCTTAAGGAGGAGGTCTACATGTCACAACCAGAGGGTTTTGTCTCAAATAAGAGACTAAATCAAGTATGCAAGATTAAGAGATATATTTATGGATTAAATCAAGCTTCAAGAAGTTGGAACATCTGCTTTGATGTTACAGTCAAAGAATTTAGCTTCATCAAGAATATGGATGAACCATGTGTGTACAAGAAGACTAGTGAAAGTATCATGGTTTTCTTGATTCTGTATGTAGATAGCATACTCCTCATTAGGAATGATATCCTAATGTTACAATCAATTAAGTTATGGCTATCAAATAAGTTTTCCATGAAAGATTTGGGAGAAGTGAAGAAAAAATACTATTTTCCGCCGTAGGATCGTGCAAATCTGATTAGACCTAAGGGAGATTTTTCTAAAAATTTTTAAATAATTTGATCAAATCTAAGAGTTCTCAGATCTAATCATGGTGATCTAATATTAAAAATTTAAAATTAAAATTAAATCAAATTTAATTTAAAGTACCTATTTGGGTAATCTAATTATCCTACAATAATCCTATTGATTTCTGAGGTTCTAGAAGAAGCCATGCATGCGTCTGGCCTCTACCGATATCCACTCAGGCAGGATTTGAACATCTTCTCCTCACAAACTTTTCCTCCAAAAATTAGATCTGGATCTGATTCAAAGAACCTTTAAAACTATTTCTGAAGGCAGCCCATCCGTTACACGAACACCATCACGTAGATCCTGAATATTATGCCAAAAACCTTGGACCTTCTTCTCAAATTTGTGTCTAACCTTTTAAACTTGTAGAAGAGAAGAAGAGAAAGGATAGAGGGGGTGTGGGATGTCAGGGATGGTAGACTTTAGGCATGAAAAATTATTTCTTGCACTGAATGCACTTTGACGTGAGAAAGGCTTTTATGTCCAATGCCTACTTAGAGCCCCTTTTGATCAAAATAATTTATTTATTTTATCATTAGGACTATAGAACTTATTCTTCATGAAAAACCATCAGATCTCATCTATTTTTTTATTAAAAATGATTCAAAAAGGTATCAACATAAGTAGATAAGGAAGAGTCTACTGCGCCTAGGACTCTTCCCTTAAGAGTTTGATCCAAATCAAACTCTATCATAACTTAGTTTAGACACCTCTAAAAATCACAAAATTTGGTATACCCAATACATAACTCGTTCTTTATCACATATCCAAAAATTAGATCAAAATAATTTCTAAAGAATTTTCTAGAAGCATCTTATCAAGTGACCCTTAATTCTCTCAAACAGGTCAACTTTTGACCCTAGTGCAATTTGACTATGAATGGATTTAATTTCTATAATTAATCTAATATGGACTTATTCCACTCAGAAGAAAATAAATCCATTCTAAATATAAGAATGAGTCAAATCAAATTTGACTCGATTGTGAGGAATCAAAAAGATTTTAGAAGGAGAAAGTTAGGCTCAATCATATGCTAGCACAATTATCGTGAACCTGATTGGATTTAATCCAAATCAATCAAATTGACTTAGCTCAATTAATGACATCTAGACTCAAACCCTTATTTGTGTGACCCAGTTAGGCTTAATTTTGTATGGTAATGAGACATGTCACGATCTCCATCATCAATATTATCGAAACACCTTTCGATGGACCAGAACTTATCTAATTCATATAATTAGAATGATTGATCATCAAAATCATCCTAATTGCTACTAAAATTTACTAGTGACACCTAGCAGTATATGATGGCAACCCATCAAAACTGAAAGCGAACCTCTTGATACAGTTACCTATGTGATTGGGTTCTTCTATCCTGAGCCCCGATAGAATTAGGGTTAAGGTAAACTCGTCAAACCCAATGTCCATCATATGAATTAATCATTCGATTCAAGTTCAATGTGAAATCCTAATAGAAACATTTTCTATCATCTTCACTCTACCATGGCCATAGGCTTATGGGCTCAATCTCATGATTATCATAGGGCTACTCCTCATCTACTGAGGTAGATAGATTTTCTATTAGTGCAATCCAATTTCTACAATGAACATGATATAGCCAACATACACCTAAGGATTCCAAATGGCTAGGAGATCGAGTTATGGTATAGTCGAACTATAACACTCTCAAGATAAACTACCGATGCACCTCAGGTCAAAGAACCAGACACACCACTACAGCATCGAATCAGTCATCGATGAGAAGGTAGACTTCCTTATGATTACTCGAGGTGGTCATGCTCAGTGCCCTCATTCTTTAAAGAGTACATGTACTCTCGCTCTGGTGTCTCCACACCATAGACTCAAGACACATCTATCCTAAGAAAGTGATTGTACACCAACCTTCTGGATTGAATCACCATCCTCGTGATGATCCTACGGTCGAGAGCAGTTTATGAGTTAATAATGATGAAAATTCATGTCTTAAATTTTCAACTCTTGAAAAATATGAATTATCATTACCATTAACTCAAAGGAATGTATCATAGACACTTTTAAATACACATATATGATAGAAAATAATTCCATTTATTAATTTATAATCAAAATTATAAAATTTGCCCTTAGAAGTGTATTATAAGTGACAGTCAATCTAGCTTCCAGGGCACACATCTAACAAACTCTTACTTGACCTAAAGTCAATTGGCTATAAATCTAAGTCTCCATCTTCTTAAGGTGGGCTTTGATCTTCTACTGGCTCAATGGCTTTGTCAAGTGGGTCTAGCCGCATTATCTATAGTTGTCGACTCTCTTGAACCTTGATGTATTCCTTCTCGAGGTAATCGCGGATGAGGTGGTATCGCCGCTCGAATGTGCTTAGATTTTTGGTGAAGATCCTCGACTCCTTAGCGAGGGCTATGGCACCATTATTGTCGCAGTACAGAGGGATGGCATCTGATGGCATCACTCCAAGCTCTGTGGCGAACTTCTTATACCAGAATGCCTTCTTTGTAGCTTTCGATGCAGTGATGTACTCTACTTCCATGGTGGAATCTGCTATCATAGTCTGCTTGAAACTCTTCCAGCTGATAGCACCACCATTGCACACAAACAGACTTTCAAATGTCGACTTTCGATCATCTATATCGAACATAAAATCCGAAGTCTGTGTATACCCTTGAACCTTGGAGTTCTCCATTACCAAAGACTAGAAACATATCCTTAGTCCTTCTCAAGTACTTAAGGATACATTTCATAGAAGTCTAGTGCTCTTCACCTGGATTTGACTAATACATGCTCGTGACACTCACAGCATGGGCAATATCAGGTCGTGTACATAGCATGGCATACATGAGGCTTCTTATTGCTAAAGCATAAGGGATCTTGCTCATGCGTTTGATCTCCTTAGGTGTGTTGGGATATATCTTCTTGGAGAAATGAATGCCATGTCTAAAGAGCACCAATCCTCTCTTGGAGTTTTTCATGCTAAACCTCTTTAGCACCTCCTCTATGTACATCTTCTATGAGAGACCCAGCATCCTATTTGGTCTATCACTATAGACCTTAATTTCTAGAATAAAGGATACCTCTCCTAGGTCTTTTATGGATAATTCTTTAGACAACCATATTTTGATTGTAGTCAACATGAAAATATCATTCCCAATTAGGAGAATATCATCCACGTACAGTACGAGAAAGACAATAGTGCTCCCACTGACCTTTTTGAAAACATAGAGCTCCTCTTCATTCTTGATGAATCCGAATGATTTGAGCACATCATTGAAATGAGCATTCTAGCTTCGAGATGCTTGCTTAAGTCTACATATGGATCTTTGCAGCTTGTAGACCTTGTGATCAGTATCACTAGATGTGAAACCCAGTGGCTATTCCATATAGATATCTTCCTTAAGATATCTATTTAAGAATGCCATTTTCACATCCATCTACCAAATTTCATAATCAAAATAGGCTGCAACAGCAAGCAATATGCGGATAGATTTGAGCATGGCTACTAGTGAAAAAGTATCCTAATAGTCAATGCCTTCATGCTGACTATACCTTTTTGCTACGAGCCTTGCTTTGAATGTCTCTAGATTTTCATCGACACCTATCTTTCTCTTGAAGATCCATTTACATCTAATAGGTACTATACCTTTAGGTGGATCTATCAAGATCCACACTTGGTTTGAGTGCATTGAGTCAATCTCTGACTTCATTGCCTCTAACCATTTCTTGGAGTCGATATCTAATATCATCTCATCAAAGGTTTTGAGATCATCACCATGAACCCCTTTTTCTGTGAGGAACATTTCTTTACGTCCTCTAAAATAGTACCTAAGTACCTTTTAGGGGGATGAAAAATTCTTTTTGATCTATGAGGTAGATGAGTTAGTGATTGAACTGGCTTAATCTGATTGGATTCCATAGGTTCCTTGGCTTGTGGCTCTTGGGAGACTTTCTCCTCGGACCTAATCTATCTTTCGATGCCATTATCTTGAATAAACTATTTTTCAAGAAAAAATGGCATATTGACTCACAATCACATTGTGAACTTCTAGGAGATGTAAAATAGAATATTCCTAATGACTCTTTAGGATATCCAATAAATTAAGCTCTAAAGGATCTAGAACTCTAATTTGTTCGCCTATTATCTCTTGACATGGGTCGGACAACTCCCAAATTCTGAAATGACTCAGACTTGATTTCTTACCATGCCATATCTCATATAGGTATGGTAGGAACGATTTTAGATGAAACCCTATTCAATAGATATATAGCGATGAACAGACTATATTTCCCCAAAGAAACTCAGGAAGGTTCTGTAAAGCTCATCATGGATTGAACCATATCTAATTGGATCCAGTTTTTTCGTTCTGAAATTCCGTTGAGTTGAGGCATGTTCAGGTGGAGTCTATTATGAGACTATGCCATTGTCCTTAAGATAGTCTAGGAATTTTTGACTAAGGTATTCGCCTCCTCGATCTGATCGAAGAATCTTAATGGGTTTTTCTAGTTTATTTTTCTACTTTGAGTCTTGAATTTCTTGAACTTTTCAAAAGCTTTAGACTTATGCTGCATCAAGATACACATACCCATACCAAGATAAATCATCGATAAAGAAGAATGAAGTAGATGTAATTGCCCCTAGCTGGAACATCAAATAGGCTGCATACAATAGTATGTACTAGGGCAAGCAGGTTTGTGGCCCTTTCTGAGGAAACCAGATCTAGGGTTTCACGGATAAATCTTGAAACTTTTTCAAGATCATATAGCAGAAGACTTAAATAAATTAAATATTTATTTAAATAAACATATAAACACCTAGATCTTAGATCTATTACATGATCAAGGCATGATATTAAATCAAAAATTAAAATCAAACAAGAAAGAAAAGGTTGATCAAATCAACCTAGATCAACACTACATCAAATGCAGGTATGAAGTTAATAGATCAGATCTATTACCTGAGCAAGTTAGATGTTCTAACTTGCTGATCCGGACTTGAGGATGAAGTCATGAGCCGCACACCTATCCGGCCTCTACGAGTAGTCCACATGAGCCCATGAACACGATCAGAGATTCTGATGCAAGAAATCAGCACAGCATGTTAGTACTATACTGATCTCTCTTCGATGGTTGATTCGATGCTTTCTTTTTCAAAACTTGAATTCTCCAAAATATGAAAAGGAAGAGGAGAGTTTTCTAATATGAGAATCTCTTAGAAAAAACTCAAAAGAAGGAGAGATGAGGAATAAAATAGCCCTAGAAGAAGATCCTCTTCTTCTTCTCTTTTCTCTCACCTAGACACTTAGTTTGGTGCCTATGAAACCCCACGCCCAAGGACCCTCTTCCTTTGATTTTTGTACACCCCAAATCTCTAACAAAGTTCTATATTCCATAAAAAAATTAGATCAAAATTCATCCTAAATTTATAGAAAAAGAAGAGTCCTTGTCTAGGTTAAAAACTAGACAAGCAGGACTAGATTTGGCAAGTAGTTGGGGCGCCCAACTCTTGGGCACCCATCCTCTAATTTTTTTCGGTAAATCTAGCAAGGAGTTGGGCACCCCTCCTCTAATTTTTTTTGGTAAATCCAGAAAGGAGAGGTGCACAAAAAACCTCTCACTCTTGTGGAATTAGGGAGGAAAAATAGGAGAGGAGTGGCACACATGGAAGGAGATGTTTTGATTTATAAGGATTCTATCTCATAGAATCCTAAATCAAAACTAACTTTCTCTTAGACTTGGTCAACCACCGAATAACCATATGAGAATAAAAGAGAGAGAGAGAGAAGGGGTGTGCGTGAAGACTAGAGAGAGACTCTCTATTGCACAAAAAGAGAGGGCATGGGGTGTGGAGGGCTAAGGTGGTGCAAGGTGGAATCATAGTCTCACTAGGATTCCATCTATGACCTAATCAAACATGGTTTCTCAAATCAAAACTAAATCAACTAAATTAAATTAGATTCTAACATAATTTAAGACTTAATTAAATTAGATTAAATTAGATTTAATTTTAATTTAATTTTTTAATTAAATTAGAAAATTGGGTTGACCCGAGTCCTAGTTAGACTAGGACTAGTTCTTCCTTGTACTTGACTTATCCAATAAGCCAATTGAACTTGATCCAATCAAGCCCAAACTAAATATAATTAAATTATATTTAATTAGACTTAATCTCAACCCTCTGGTTTAATCAAATTAAGCCAATCAGTAATTTAAATGCTAATCGATCCTCCTGTAACACTTGCACTAGGTTAAATACCAATCGTATTGATTGTTTAACCCTAAAATGATTCTAAATCGCTGATCAACCATCCGATCGAAATGTGAACTCTAATATGTGTGATCTCGTAGGTTTGAACCTAAGTTGATAGCATGGGAATAAATTTTTGTACCAATCAAAGTGACCATCTAGCAATGATATCCGACGGTCGGATAGGTTGAAAGGTGTAGAACACCATCCTCAAAACCCAAGCGAATATAGTTTCCACATAATTCATCTCCTTGACCATAATGCTTGTAGGACACCTTAGAGTTCAACTATCAACTCTGATCAGATTGTCCACATTGTATTTAAAAATATCAAATCCATCTGATGGATTACCCTGGCCAAGATTTTGCTATATTGAAATATAGTGATACATTCTTCTCCAACTCTTGGAGTGGTCAATTCCATCTTGATCACACTTCGACTTTACAAGTACTTGACTGTGCCCAGAAGCCTTCCATTGCTGAATTAGAAATTTAGTTAGTTCGGTACCAAAGCATAGTGAGTTGCTTGCAAGTCACTGAGGTGATCTCAGATCTAAGGGATACTTATACCTATATTCCATCAGAGACATTCTCGATAATAGAATGCTCTAGAATTGGTCACGTTGAATGATGATGTATCCATACATCTCATCTATATGCCATACCAGTGTCTCCACATCCTTGATTAAGAGGACAACCAACCTATATGACATATAGCGACCTGTGCTTGATAGATGCTATCATCCTATTTAACAACCTATCATTTGGTCGTGAACAAATTTAAGGACTAATCGATAAATCCTCTTTTTATCAAAACTAAATAGTCCTAAGGACTTCATCACAATAATGAAGTTCATTAGAAGATGTAAATTTATGATGAAAAAAAAGATGCCAAAATATTTTTTATTAATTAATAAATCAATTACAATATCTCAATCGTCATCAGGCTGATGATTGACTTTGGGACATAATTTTCAACAACTCCCATTTGTCCTAAAGCCACTCGACATAGTATCTAATATCCATCTTTGACTTATGGTTGTCGAACTCCTTGATTGCCAGGACTTTAGTGAAGGGGTCGACTAGATTTTTCTTTCCGTTGATCTTCTTAAGGTCGACATCACCACGATCCATGATCTCACGAACCAAATGGAAGCGGTGCAGAATGTGCTTTGTTTGTTGGTGTGCCTTTGGTTCTTTTGCTTGAGCTATGGTGCCAGTACTATCACAGTAGAGAAGGACTGGACCATCAATGGAGGATGCTACTCCGAGCTCGGTGATGAAATTTTTTAGCCACATAGCTTTCTTTGCTGCATCTGATGCTGCTATGTACTATGCTTCACAAACAGAGTCAGCAACTATATGCTACGTGAAACTTTTCTAGTAGATGGCTACACCATTTAGAGTAAAGATATACCCCAACACACTTTTACTATCATCATGGTCAGATTGAAAGTTGGAGTCTGTAAATCCCACAAGCTTCAGATCTGACTCACCAAAAACCAACCATTGGTCCTTAGTATTTCTCAAATACTTAAGGATAGTTTCAACTACCTTCCAGTGATTTTCTCCAAGACAAGACTAGTATTTACTCACTACTCCTAGTAAGTATGCCAAGTCTAGTCTCATACATGTCATTGCATACATAATAGACCCCACTGCCAAAGCATATGGAATTCTAATCATACACTCTCTCTCTTCAGGAGTTGTCGGACAATCCTTCTTAGAAAGAGAAATTTTTTGCCCTATCAGGAGATAGCCTTTTTTAGAATTCTCCATGCTGAATCTCTTCAGCATAGTTTCTATGTATGTGGACTGGGATATACCAAGCATCCTTTTAGATCTATCCCTATAGATCTTCATCCCTAGGATGTAGGATGCTTCACCCAAGTCCTTCATGGAGAACTTTGATGACAACCAAACTTTTATTCCCTGTAGTATGGGGATGTCATTCCCGATTAAGAGAATGTCATCCATGTACAAAATAAGGAATACCACTACTGGACTATTTGTCCATTTGTAAATATAGAATTTTTCTCCATTCTTAATGAAGCCATACGTTTTGATCACTTTATCAAAATGCATGTTCTAACTCTAAGATGCTTGCTTTAATCCATAAATGGATCTCTGAAGCTTGCACACCTTGGACTCATCTATGGATGTGAACCCCTCAGGTTGTATCATATATACCTCTTCGGTTAGCTCTCCATTTAGAAAAGTCATCTTCACATCCATCTGCCAAATCTCATAGTCCAGGTGGGCAGCTATTGCAAGCATTATCTGAATGAATTTGAGCATTGCCATTGAAGAGAATGTCTCATCATAGTCAATACCACAACATTGACGATACCCCTTGACAACCAGATGGACTTTATAGGTCTCCACCTTTTCATCTGCGCCTCTTTTCCTTTTGAATACCCATTTACACCCAATGGATTTAACACTTTCAGGTGGGTCAACTAATGTCCATACATCATTGACCTTCATGGAATCCATTTTGGATCTCATGGTTTCTAGCCATTTCTCAGAGTCGGATCTCTGCATCACATCCATATAAGTGATGAGGTCCTCATTGTTCTCATCGAGTTCGATGGGATCACCATCCTGGATCAAAAATCTATAGTATCTATCTCGATGGCGTGGTACTCTATCGGATCGCCTTAATAGTGTGGGTTCACTAAGCTTCAAATCTGATCTGATCAAATTCGACTTAGGTTCAACATTCTATGTCGAACTTTCTATCTGTTGAACTTCATCAAGTTCAACCTTAGAGGCAACAGTTCCTTCACCAAGAAACTCCTTTTCCGAAAAGGTTGTCCTAAGACTAATGAACACCTTTTGTTCATCAGCATGGTAGAAATAGTATCCTTTGGTCTCTTTTGGGTACCCTATGAATGTACACTTGTCAGACCTAGGTCCAAGTTTATCTGTAATTAACTGTTTAACATAAGCCGAACACCCTCAAATCCTAAGGTGTGAAAGTGCTGGCTTACGCCCTGTCCATATCTCATATGGGGTTTTAACTGTAGACTTACTTGGAATCCTATTTAATAGATAACAAGCCAATTTGAGTGCATATCATCAAAAAAATATCGACAAGCTGGCAAATTCCATCATGGATCGGACCATGTCTAACAGAGTCTAATTCCTTCTTTCAGACACACCATTATGCTACGGTGTTCCAGGAGGAGTCCATTGAGAGAGAATCCCATTCTCTTCTAGATATGTGAGAAACTCATCAGAAAGGTATTCTCCTCTTCGGTCAGATTAAAGAGTTTTAATACTCTTTCCAATTTATTTTTCTACTTCACTTCAAAATCATTTGAACATTTCAAAAGAATCTGACTTATGTTTCATCAAATAGACATATCCATATCTGGATAGATCATCTATGAAAATGATGAAGTAGATATATCTACCTCTGGCACTTGTGCTCATTGGTCTACATACATCAATATGTTCTAGACCTAAGAGCTCATTGGCTCTCTCATCTTTTTCAGTAAAAGGTGACTTGCTCATTTTATCAGGAAGATCAGACTCATAGGTTGGAAGTAATTCACAATCACTGACTTCGAAGATTTCCTCTTGAGTCAACCTATTTATCCTATTCTTATTTATATGATCTAGCCTACAATGCCATCAGTAGATATCTGATACACTATCTAATCTAAGATGCTTGTCAGTAGGATAGACTACATTAACAGGTTGTGATAACATATATACATCATTATTCAATTGTCTATAGAAAGTAGTAACACCATTCACAATGACATTACAAACTCATTTCTTTATTGAAATTTCATAATTGTTAATGGCTAAAAGACCTACAGAAATGATGTTTAAAAAGAAACTAGGATAGAAATGACAATCACTAAGAACAATGGTATGAGATTCAAATATAAGTTTCAAAATTTCTAAAGCTAGAATTGAAACTGATCTTCCATCTCCAACGTTCAGAAATCTCTCACCTTGCTCGAATCTTCTACTAACCTACAACCCCTACAATGAATTACAAATATAGTAAGGGTTATCGATATTCAATACCCAGTCAGTAATATCATAAATAGAAAAATTGCAAGGAGTTATCATATAAATACCTTGCCCAGCAATAATTTGCTTCTTTCTCTGTCTATTCGGATCTAGGAAGGCAATGTACTAAGGACGGTTCCTCTTTCAGTGCCTCCACTTCTTGCAAAAGAAGCATTCAGCTTGACTCTTATCGAGCTTGATCTTTTTGGTCTGGTCCTGCATTGATGTCCCACCCTAAACTTGCACCTTCTTTATTTTCTTCTTCTTGTTCTTTTTTCTATTCCTAAAGGGTCGAGAACCAGAAGATGAACCTCTCACTAAGTTCACTGACTCTTTATGGAGCTGGTGATCCTTCTCAAAGTTTTGAAGTAATCTCAGAAAGCCATGGTAGTTTACTTTAGGCTTTGTCATTCTGTAATGAGTAAGGAAAGGGAGATAGGACTTTGGTAGTAAGTTCAGTATTGCATCTTTCCCAAGTTGTTCATGCAAGGGAAAGCCGAGTTTGCTCAAGCACTCTATTAGCTCGATCATGTATAGTATATGATCAGTGATAGAGGCTCCATCCCACATTCTGGCATTGAAGATGGTGCAACTAGTCTTGTGCCTCTCAACGTCTTCGAATGTGCCAAAAGAATCCTCCAACATTTGGAGTATTTTATTTGACTGAGCTATCTCAAACCTGCGATTGAACTTGTCACTCATCGCAGCCAGCATAATGCAGTGCACCATGGTTCGGTCACTGAGCCACTTCTGATAAGTGTCTCTGACTGTTCCACGTGCATTGGCAGTTGGCTCCTCAAGTGTAGGATCCGTCAGCACATATAGGATCCATTCATGCTCTAGAAAAATCTTCAATTTTTGGTACCAGCTATCAAAGTTGGATCCTACCAACTTATCATTGTTCAACAATGATCAGAGCAATAGGGAAGTGGCCATGTCTGTACAAGGGAAAACCAAAATCTAATTAGTAATTGATTCATTAAACCTAAAGATTTGGACTTTAATCAAAAGGTTTTTTCCACTATTTTATTCGAACTGATAGCCTCTACCTCCAATTCGAGAAATTATCCTAATTTCTTAGTTGGTACTAGAATCCACATAGATTGCACACGAGCCCAACTTTGGTTGGCGAACCCATGTACATCTAAGGATAGGTTCATAATCAATTATTTTTTTAAATAATTTTTAGTAATTAAATTTTGCCCCAGCCCCTGATCAGTTGGTTTTGGCCTTCTCAAAAAAGGGTCCAATTAGGTCCAACCATTAACATGACCATACTTAGCCCATCTAACCAATGAATGATCAGGCCCAACTTTGGTTGGCCCACCTAACCACCATTTAGAAAGATGTATCAAAGAGATCATATAATGAATGATAATTCCATCAATCAATAAGCACTAAGCCTTTAGGTCTCTAATGATTATCCAACTAATGGATCCATTATCATCCACTTTAATGAAAGGCTATGATCTAGTTATCATATAACTATTTCATTTTAGCGATCTAATAATTTTAGAGAATTTATTTATAGAAGTGAATAGGTCAGATTAACTAGCTTGTCATGATC
Source organism: Cocos nucifera (assembly GCA_006176705.1). NCBI lineage: Eukaryota > Viridiplantae > Streptophyta > Magnoliopsida > Arecales > Arecaceae > Cocos > Cocos nucifera. The sequence goes on along the minus strand of QRFJ01004723.1, from coordinate 36,790 downwards.
ATCCCATTGGCTTCACCAAGTCAGCTTAAGGGAGACCACTAACAGGCTAGTCTAGGAGCACCTAAATCAGTCACACTGATTTACCTAACTGACATAGGTCAGCTCGAATAGTCAAGTGATTCAATCATAACATAATCTCACTAAAAGGCTAAGTAAGTTTGATTGGTGGGAGGGTCTGCCAAAGCTTGCCTTAGACACCATCAGAAATGGCCAGGTAAGTGGGCTGCCAATTAAAAACCACTGATCTGGTTTAGCTTAGACACCAACTGATTTAATTATTTTCAATTAGATCAACCTAACAGTTCATGCTAGACTGCGTAGCCAAGTATCAAATCCATCTTGGGTCTTGTTAAAGATATGGACTTGACCAACTATAACTATTGTAATTGATCTAGAGAATCCTTGACCTAATCTAAGATAATAATTGATTAGATTTAATCAATTCTCTAATTAAGTCCATTCTTTAATCTAACCCTAGGTCTAACCCAATTAATGGACCTAATTTTCACTAATCCATTTAACCCAATGTGTTATGATTTGTGTCTTAGGATCTTCAATTCATAATTTTAGATCCTAATCAATCAACTTCTTAATTCTCAATTAAGTTTTGAACTGAGGGTTGGGGTTGGGCTTTTCAAAAATTATTTTCATATTTGTAAAATATTTTTACAACATGGTTCTATCAACCAAATTGCATGTTTGATTCATAATCAATATGCAAGTAAAATAAACATAAAACTACTTTAGATCTAATCTAAACAGGTTCATGTAATTGAAATAGTTTCAATAATAATCAATCATAAATCTTCCTAGATCAAATCTAACACATTTATGATGATTAAAATTAGATTAAAATATTTTTAATCAAATCATAAAATTTTTTAAATCTAATCTAAAATTTTATGATCAATATTTTAGATCAGCACGTACTAAGCAACCTAATCACTATAAGGGGTAAACCTTACAATAGGACAACCTTATGGCAGTCCGTGCAATCTAAAATATTTTACTTTTAGATCTAAAATTATTTTAAATCTATTAAATCATAAATAAAATTAGATCAAATCTAATAAATTTATGATTAGAGTTAGATCATCACGAACTAGGATAACCATTTCACTGTAAGGGGTAAACTTTACAATAGGACAACCTTATGACAGCTCGTGAGATCAAATTTTTTATTTTAGATTTAATAATTATATTATAAATTAGATATAATCTAAGAAATAATCTAAGCATGCACAAAAATCATGTAATAAGAACCTAGGCTCTGATATCAATTGAGGGAACCAGATCTAGGGTTTCACGGATAGATCTTAAAATTTTTTCAAGATCATGCAGCGAAAGATTTAAATAAATTAAATATTTATTTAAATAAATATGTAAATACCTAGATCTCAGTTCTATTACATGATCAAGGCATGATTTAAATCAAAAATTAAAATCAGACAAGAAAGAAAAGGTTGATCAAATCAACCTAGATCTACACTACATCAAATGCAGATATGAAGTTAATAGATCAGATCTATTACCTGAGTAAGTTAGATGTTCTAACTTACTGATCCAGACTTGAGGATGAAGTCATGAGCTACACACGCATCCGGTCTCTAGGAGTCATCCACACGAGCCCACGAATACAATCAAAGATCCTGATGCAGGAAATCAGCATAGCATGCTAGTACTGTACTGATCTCTCTTCGATGGTCGATCTGATGCTTCCTTCTTTGAAAAATAGATTCTCCAAAATATGAGAAGAAAGTGGAGAGTTTTGTAATCTGAGACTCTCTTAGAAAAAACTCAAAAGAATGAGGAGAGATGAGGAATAAAATAGCCCTAGAAGAAGACCCTCTTCTTCTTCTCTTTTCTCTCACCTAGACACCTAGTTTGGTGCCTATGAAACCCCACGCCCAAGGATCCACATCCTCTGATTTTTGCACACCCCAAACCTATCCTAAGTCTTTGTATTCCATGAAAAAATTAGATCAAAATTCAATATAAATTTATAGAAAAAGAAGTCCTTGTTTAGGTCAAAAACTAGACAAGGCAGGACTAGATTTGGCAAGTAGTTGGGGCGCCCAACTCTTGGGCGCCCCTCCTCTAATTTTTTTTGGTAAATCCAGCAAGGAGATGTGCACAAAAAATCCCTCACTCACATGGAATTAGGGAGGAAAAATAGAAGATGGGCAGCACACATAGAAGGAGATGTTTTGGTTTATAAGGATTCTATCTCATAGAATCCTAAATTAAAACTAACTTCCTCTTAGACTTGGTCAACCACCAAATAACCATATGAGAATAAGAGGGAGAGAAGGGGCATGCATGAAGACCAAAGAGAGACTCTCTATCGCACAAAAAGAGAGGGCATGGGGCGTGGAGGGCTAAGGTGGCGTAAGGTGGAATCCTAGTCTCACTAGGATTCCATCTATGACTTGGTCAAACATGGTTTCTCAAACCAAATTAAATCAAAACCAAATCAACTAAATTAAATTAAGTTTTAACCCAATTAAGAACTTAATTAAATTATATTAAATTAAATTAAATTTTAATTTAATTTTTTAATTAAATTAGAAAATTGGATTGACCCAAGTCGTAGTTAGACTAGGACTAGTTCTTTCTTGCACTTGACTTATCCAATAAGCCAATTAGACTTGATCCAATTAAGCCCAAACTAAATTTAATTAAATCATATTTAATTAGACTTAATCTCAACCCTCTGACTTAATCAAATTAAATCAATCAGCAATCTAATTGCTAATTGATCCTCCTGCAATACTTGCACTAGGTTAAACACCAATTGTATTTATTGTTTAACCCTAAAACAATTCTAAATCGCTGATCAACCATCCAATCAGAACGTGAACTCTAATGTGTGTGACCTCATAGGTCTGAACCTAAGATGGTAGCATAGAAATAAATTTTTGTACCAATCAAAATGACCATCTAGCAATGATATCCGACGACCAGATAGGTCGAAAGGTGTAGAACACCATCCTTAGAACCCATGCGAATATAGTTTTCATATAATTCATCCCCTTGACCATAATGCTCATAGGATACCTCAGAGTTTAACTATCAACTCTGATTAGGTTGTCCACATTGTATTTCAAAATATCAAATCTATTTAATGGATTATCCTGGCCAAGATTTTGCTATATCGAAATACAGTGATACATTCTTCTCCAACTCTTGGAGTGGTCAATTCCATCTTGATCATACTCCGACTTTGCAAGTACTTGACTGTGCCCAGAAGCCTTCCATTGCTGAATTAGAAATTTAGTTAGTCCGATACCAAAGCATAGTGAGTTGTTTGTAAGTCACTGAGGTGATCTCAGGTCTAAGGGATACTTATACTTATATCCCAACAGAGATATTCTCGACAGCAGAATGCTCTAGAATTGGTCATGTTCAATGATGATGTATCCATACATCTCACCTATATGCCATACCAGAGTCTCCACACTCTTTGGTTAAGAGGACAACCAACCTATATGGTATATAGCGACCTATGCTTGATTGATGCTATCATCCTATTTAACAGTCTATCATTTGATCGTGAATAAATTTAAGGACTAATCGATAAATCCTCTCTTTATGAAAACTAAATAGTCCTAAGGACTTCATCATAATAATGGAGTTCATTAGAATATGTAAATTATGATAAAAAAAGATGCCAAAATATTTTTTATTAATTAATAAATTAATTACAATATCTCAACCATCAATAGGCTGATGATTGGCTTTGGGACATAATTTCCAATATTTTCCCATGTCCCATAAAAGAAAACTTGGTCATTTTGCCATGAAGGCATGATTCACAAATTGGATATGACTTGGAAGTCAATAGACTCAATAGCCTAGATTTTTTTAATTTGTTAACCCTATCTATAGCTATATGACCTAGCCTAAGGTGCCAAAGATACCTATCATTTAGACTATCCCTAGGTTGCTTTGATCCTATGGCATTCATGTTTTGCTTGATATTAAAAATAGAAACATCAATATATAACTAATGGAGATCATTTATAAGAAAATCACTTGCAATTTTATTTCTTTCATAAAGAATATTACAATTCCCTCAAGAAAACTAATTACATAGTCATCTAGTGCTAAACATGAAACAGAAATCAAATTTCTACTTGCTACAGGCACATAAAAACAGTCCCTAAGTACTAAGTCTAATCCTAACGATAATTGCAGAGGGTAGGTTCCCATGGCCATAGTAACAACTCTTGCTCTATTTTGATGCGTAGGATCATTTCACCATCCCTCAGCCTCCTGCTATCCTCAAGATCCTGCATGGAAGTGCATAAGTGAGCACTAGAACTAGAGTCAAGCATCCAACTGGATGTAGAAGAAATCATAAGATTAGATTCTATAATGAGCATACCTCCAAAAGGACCATCTCCTTCTTATTCTTCAGGCTGGCTAGGTAAAGAGGGTAGTTCCACTTCCAATGGCCGTCAGTGTTGCAATGAAAATATTTTTCTTTATTAGTGGCCTTCTTCTTTGGCTCTGCCTTCTTCTTCTTCTCACCATTCATCTTCTGCTTCTTTGTGGACTTCTTCTTCTTCTCAAAAGACTTTCTATTGGAAGAAGTTCACTCCACAGCAAGTACTGAGTCTTTAAAACTTTTTATAGAAAGCTCAGCAGTAACCAGCATATTCATTAGCTTAGCTAAGGTATTCTAAAGTTTATGCATATGGTAGTTCATGATGAACTGCCCATACACATCAGTCAAGGACTGCAGAATTATGTCAGTCTGCAGATCCTGATCTAACTTGACACCAAGCTTCTCAAGCTCTTCTAAGTCCTTGATCATCATAAGACAATGATCTTAGACTGACTGGCCATCATGCATTTAAGCCTTAGAAAGTCTTTTAGTGACTTGATATTTGGCGCGTGACTCTATTCACCAAACAACTCTTGCAGGTGAGCCAACATTTGGTGGCTAGTCTTAATATCTTCATGTTGGTGCTGGAGCTCATCAAACATCAAGCCCAATATGTAATATCTGACTTTGTTATCTTCATCCATCCACTTCTTGAGACATGCTCTCTGATCAGTGGATAGATGGGCCGGTAAGGTAGGAGGATCCTATTCCAACACATGAGTCAACTTCTCAAAATCCAAAATAATTTTGAAGTTTCAAAGCCAATCCTTATAGTTGGGTCCGATCAGTCTATGGGTGTCTAGGATACGGGCTAGTGGGTTGGATGTAGATATTTTTCTGTAGAGAGTTAAAGTTTTTAGTTAGATTTTATAATTAGACATAAATAATTTATTTAAAAATTTTATTTTTAAATAAATTAGGCTCCCACTATTTACTCAGATCCCTACACTCTCTTGGCAGAGATACGAAAATCTCTATAATTATAGATTTCTAGTGGATGGTGCGGTACCACCAACTGAGTCACCACCTCACCTAACAATTATTGGTGATGGGTCAATCGATGAGTGGACAACTCTTATCCAATGATTTTCTAATCATGGTGCACCCAAACTTGGTCTCTAATTCATGAATCTCATTGTGTCCGAAATATTGATCCACTCAGTTAAGTTAGACCCACCATTTACATAAATTAGATTCTTGATTGGATCCCTTACTGTATCCAAAATATTGAGCCCAACCCATCCTCCAACCCATAACATCCAATGCCTAATAGACATGGTTGCATCTTTTCGATGCAACTAAACTACTATATCCAACCGAGAATAATCAACCCCAGGAAGGGCTCGTACATCTACAATGGTGGAAGATCTTAGACTTAATATTTTCTTAGAAAGTTTTAATTTAAGTCTCTTTAAACTTGACTTGACTTAGTCATAACAATTATGACTAACCTAGTGGTATGGGTTAGATCAAATTATTAGCCATCTCAAATCAGAACTGGATCAACACAAATGGCCAGGTAAGTGAGACCAGTGGAAGGAATATGCTGTTAACTCAAAAAGAATGCATTCAGGTTGAGTAGCTTCCAATTAAAAACCAGTCGATCATATCTGTCAAACTTATCTTAGACACCAAATTATCAAATCAGAACTAATTGAGTTAGCCTACAATCCAGGCTCGAACAACGAAGCTAAATTAGGTTTTGATTTAATCGAGTCACATCTCAATGTGATTCGATCTTGACCCAGACTTAATCCTATTAGGCTGGTCAAATCTAAGCTTTTTTTAATCCCACCTAATCAATTCTTGATTCAGTTTGATCAACCGCTAGACCTAATTAAGCTATCCAAGCTCAAACCCAATTTTATGAATATATCTTAGATCTAAAAATTCATAATTTTAAATTTAATTAATTTTATAATCTTAATTTCTAATTAAGTTTTGGATTCATGAACAAAACATGTAATAGAAATCCTAGGATTTTGGGATCTAGAGTTTTGTAGAAAAATAAGTTTTGATTTATGATTAAGGACAAACGCGCAGCACCCCTACATGCCATAAGAACACTCCATCGAATGGGAGGAGAGGGTCTTTAAATTCTACTTTATTCTTATGATCGGACGGCCACGAGAAACTTCTTAATGAGAAATATAATTTTTTTACTACAAAACTAGTTAGATCATATATCACATATAAAAAGATCTAACTAATACATGTCTTGCATACATCTCATGTATCATCAATATGCATACTTTCAAATTTGAAATATCACATATTAAATCTAAAAAATAAAATTTTAAATTTTATCATATCAAAATTAAAACTATTCTAGACATCTTATAGAACTATTCTATGACTAGTCTAAGCATGCATCTTTCATATCTCATATGAATAAATAAAAAATTAAAAACTTTATTTTCTATTTTTAGATCTGATTACAATAATTATAACATCAAAAAAATAAAAATTAAATAGATCTAAAATTATATTTAATCAAATTAAATACATGATCATACTAGACTACACATAGAACTATTCTATACCTAGTCTAGTCATGCATCTCATACATGTTAGATCTAAATTATTTAATTTTTAATTTTTTAATTTTAGATCTAATCACATCTAATATGATATCTAAAACCTTTTAATATCAAATTATAAATAAAAATAAAATTATATCTAAGGTAGATCTGAAGAACTGCTAACGCAGCTCTGATACTAGTTGAACGAAAAACACTATTTTCTGCTGCAGGATCATACAGATCTGATCAGATCTGAGAAAGATTTTTTTAAAAATTTTTAAATAATCTAATTAAATCTAATAGTTCTTAAATCTAATCATGATAATCTGATATTAAAAATTAAAAATTAAAATTAAATTAGATTTAATTTAAAGTACCTGATTGGGTAATCTAATTATCCTACAATGATCCTATTGATTCCTGAGGTTTTGGAAAAGGCAACGCACATGCTTGGCCTCTACCATTATCCACTTGGGCAAGATCTAAACGTCTTCTCCTCACAAAATTTTTCTTCAAAAATTAGATCTGGATCTGATCCAAAAAACCTTCAAAACTATTTCTGAAAGTAGCCCGTCCGTCACACGAACACCATCGCGTAGATCCTAAATATTATGCCAAAAACCTTAAACCTTCTTCTCAGATTTGTGCCTAACATTTTAGGCTTGTATAAGAGAATAAGAGAGAGGATAGAGAGGGTGTGGGATATCAGGGATGGTAGACTTTGGGTGTAGAAAATTATTTCTTGCATTGAATGCACTTTGATGTGGGAAAGGCTTTTATGTCCAATGCCTACTTAGAGTCCTTTTTGACCAAAATAACTTATTTATTTTATCATTAAGACTCTAGGACTTATTCTCTATGAAAAGCCATCAGATCTCATCTATTTTTTTTGCCAAAAATGATTCAAAAAAGTATCAACATGAGTAGATAAGGAAGAGTCCACTGAGCCTAGGACTCTTCCCTTAAGAGTTTGATCCAAATGAAACTCTACCATAACTTAGCATAGATACCTACAAAAATCACAAAATTTGGTAAACCCAATGCATAACACGTGCTCCATTATATATCCAAAAATTAGATCAAAATAATTTCTAGAAAAATTTCTAGAAGCATCTGATTAGGTGATCCTCAATTCTTTCAGACAGGTCAACTTTTGACCCTAGTCCAATTTGACTATGAATGGATTTAATTTCTATAATTAATCTGATCTAAAATTATTCTAGTTAGATGAAAATAATTTTATTTTAAATATAATAATGAGTCAAATCAAATTTGACTCGATTGTGATGAATCAAAAAGATTTCAGAAGGTGAAAGTCAGGCTCAATCATGTGCTTGCACGATTATCTCGAACCTGATTGGATCTAATCCAAATCAATCAAACTGGCTAAGCTTAATTGATGACATCCAGACCCAAACCCTTATTTGTGTGATCTAGTTAGGTTCAATTCTACATGCTAATGAGACATGTCACGATCTCCATCATCGACATTATCTAAACACCTTTCGATGGATCAGAACTTTTTTTATTCATACAATTAGAATGATTTATCATCAAAATCATCCTAATTGTAATCAAAATCCACCAGTGACACCTACCAATATATGGTGGCAATCCATTAGAGCTAAAAAAGAACCTCTTGGTATAGTTACCTATGTGATTGGGTTCTTCTATCTTGAGCTCGATAGGATTAGGGATAAGGTGAACTCATCAAATCCAATGTCCGTCATATGAATTAATCATTCGATTTGAGTCCAATGTGAAACCCTAATAGAAACTCTTTCTATCATCTTCACTCTACCATGGCCATGGGCTTATGGACTCAATCTCATGATTATCATAGGGCTACTCTTCATCTACCGAGGTAGATACATCTTCTATTAGTGCAATCCAATTCCTACAATGAACATGCTATAGCCAACATACACCTCAGGATTCTGAATGGCTAGGAGACTGAGCTATGGTGTAGTCAAACTATAACACCCTCAAGATGAACTACCGATGCACCTCAGGTCAAAGAACCAAACACACCACTGCACCATCGAGTCAATCATCGACGAGAAGATAAACTTTTTTATGACTACTCGAGGCGGTCATGCTCAGTGTTCTCATTCTCTAACGAGTACCTATACTCTCACTTCGATGTCTCGATATCATAGACTCAAGACACATATATCCTAAGAAAGTGATCGTACACCAACCTTCTGGATCGATCACTATCCTCATGATGATCCTATGGTCGGGAGCAGTTTATGAGTTAATTTTGAAATTCATGTCTTAAATTTTCAACTCTTGAAAATATGAATTATGATTACCGTTAACTTAAAGGATGTATCATGGACACTTTTAAATATACACTATGATAGAAAATAATTTATTTATTAATTTATAATCAAAATTATAAAATTGTCCTTAGAAGTGTATTACAAGTGATAGCCAATCTGGCTTCTAGGGCACACATCTAACAAGAAGCATCCTATATACTAGGTATAAAGATCTATTGAGATAGATCTAAGAGGATGCTAGGCTTGTCCCAATCTAGGTACATTGACATAATACTAAAAAGATTCAATATGGATGGGAGTAAAAGAGGTTACTTACCCATGAGTCATGGCATACATATCTCTAAGAAGATGTCTCCTAAGATACCTGAAGAGAAAAATAGAATGAGTTCTATTCCTTATGCTTCGATTGTAGTATCAATAATGTATGCCATGTTATGTACTAGGCCTGATGTTGCTTATGCATTAGGCATAGCCAGTAGATTTCAGGCTGATCTAGGAGAGGATCATTGGAAAGCTGTGAAAAATATTCTTAAGTACTTGAGAAGGACTAAGAATATTTTTCTGGTATATGGTAGATCTGATCTCAAACTAGAAGGATATTCTGACTCTAGTTTTTAATCAGACCTAAATGATAGTAAATCCATTTCAAAATATGTCTTTACTCTAAACAGTGGAGTAGTGAGTTGGAAGGGTACCAAGCAGCCGACTATAGCTGACTCAACCACTAAGGCAGAGTATATAGCTGCAAGTGAAGCCACCAAGGAAGCTTTCTGGATAAAGAAGTTCAACACTAAATTAGGTATTGTTCTTGAGATTAAGAACCTAGTACCACTTTACTATGATAATACTGGAGCAGTTGCTTAAGCAAAGGAATCAAGGTCTAATCATAAATCCAAGCACATTCTGAGATGCTTCCATCTCGTTCATGAAATAATCGAGAGAAAATGTTGTCATTGAACGAATAGATACAAAGAATAATATAGCCAACCTACTCACTAAGGCTCTACCACAACAACAATTTGATCACCACCTTAATTGTGTGAGATTAAATTATAAGGGCAATTAGCTTTAGTGCAAGTAGGAGATTGAAAGGAATATGCTCTCAAGCCAATCAAAATTTGTATTTTGATGGGCCATTCTTTTATCTTCCAAACTCATGTAATGATATTTTTAAATAAATAAAGATATTTATTTCATCATATGCTGCATCTTAATTATTTATTTAAGATTATGATGAATTTCATAAATTAGTACTATGATTTTAGGATTATGATGAGATCATACTTGTGAGACTTAAAACCTTAAACTCCTAATTTAAATATTTCGGATCAATGGAACATTGAGTTGGGGATCAATATTTTTGGTAAGACTGGCACATTCTATGTATAGTTGATGGAGTGGATGATTGATCTTACAATCACTTGTGTATGACACTAATATAAGGATATGGGTGCTAATTAGAGAATAAGTTCATTGAATTGATTCAACTTGAGAACATCTAATGGAGTTTTATCTACATGTCAATAGATGGTTCTCATAGTGGGAGTTGTGCATGTAATCCTTTGACCTGAGACTATCATAAAACCTTGTATGCATGAATCCATATTTTGATTTATACTCATTCATGACTTAGTCATGTAGGGATGATCTAGATATGGTGGATTGCATATGGAGGTTATGAGTAGATCAACAAGAAATCAATCACTCCTAGTAAGAGGAGATCGCATCCTACTTGCTTCAATCGAAAGATGATATAGGAAAACTTTGATCAAAGCATGATGAAAATTAAAAATGATTTTTAATATTTCATTAATTGAATCATCATCATATGATTGAAAAAAAAATGAATATGAAAATGGATTTGACATGATTTCATATTCATAGTCATATTTAGGATGCAGGGTGATTGAAGGATCCTGTTGCATGGTAACTTTCGACTGAAGGATATTTTTGATATTTCTATCAAAATTTCATATCTTCTAGGTAGACATAATACATTGCTAGACTTCAATCTTATCTTGTGGGTTTGATCAAATTAAAGAGTTTAATTTGATCATTAATTAGAAAGTGTTCTAATTGATCAAATTGGGTTAGCAAGTTTTGATCAAAATCAATTTGGTTAAGTTTTAACCAAATTAGATCAAATTGCATCCGGATCCACTGCTAGCTAGATGTGGAATCCAATGGATCACATACAAACAGAATTAATCAAGGGTCTAATTAGATTAGACGATATTTGCAGGTTGAATATGCTAGCACATACTGCAAACCCTAACACCTAGATTCGAATTGGATTCAAATCGAGTTCTAATTAGGGCTAATTAAATCCAATTTGAGTCAAATCTAATTTGAATAATTGATTGGGTTGACCCTTGGCTTGCTGACTAAAGGATTGGATGTCATAAAAAAGCAACCCATGTGCTAGAGACTATCTTTCTTTGGCACGTGGGGTTTGGTCCATGTGCCAAGGACATGTGGTGCATGGATATGTTTTGAAGCTAAAGTCTTCCTTAGTTTTTCACATAAATTTTGTTACATGATTTTAGATGAAGAGAGGGCATAGAAGAGTCATTCTTCTAGTTACTCTCTTTATTGGTTATCAGGTTTTCGGATAACCAAAGAGTCTTTGCCACCCCCTTGATTGTAGGCGCCTCTTGGACCAAGTCAAATGCCTTGAAGGTTTGACTTTTCCATGCCTAAGTTTCCCATGCCATCTTCTGATTTGGTGCCATTCTTTTAGTCCATTGGATCAGCATTTGATGTTGATCAATGGTGGGAATTGATGGTGCCAATATGAAAATGTTCCGACTCTTTGGAAGAATGTTACATAGAATTTTACGAAGAGTCCTGTTTTAAGCCACCTCTTCGTATTAATTCTATGGATTCCACGTGGCATTTTCTTCTAGTGGGGTATGAGAAGAATAGATGGGCATGAGAAAAACATAGGGAAAGGGCATGAGAATTTGGTGGAAACATCCCTACGTACATTATTAATAGGGGTGTGCTCCAAGAGTCCAAGTAATTTAGAACTCTTCATTCTTTCTTACCACTCTCCCTAGTTATCCAATTTTTTTCTTTCTTCCCTTTTTAAGATAAGTCCTAATTAAGGATAAAAGGTCTACTTTAGGACAAGGGCTTAGGATGATTGTAAAGGAAGATAAGGAGAAAAGAAAGATAAGAAAGGGTAGGCACGGAGGGTGACAGCAAAGGCTAGGAAAGGTTCTGCCCAAATAATTAAAGTTCTTATCATAAGAATTTTAATTAAAATAATTAGTGGTGCTGGTGTCTTGATCAAGTCTCCGTGTGGAACAACATTGGAGGGTGAACGTTTGGGCACCTGGTGGAACCTCTGATGGACTGCTGCCAATAATCAGAGTCAAGTTAGGTTTTAGCGATCAAAGGTATGTTCTAATACCTTCATTTATGTTATATATGGATATTATATGATTTAAATTCTAATAAGGTGGTCCTAAGTTTTGAATTTGGTTTTATGTTTTCATAATTTTATTTTAAAATCTATGCTTCTGCTCTATACACCAAACCCTACAAAAATAGGGAGAGGAGGGCAGCATGCATGGAAGGAGTTTTAGTTTTCTAAAACTCTATCCAAAAGAAAGTTCAAATCAAATTCAAACTTCCTCCTTTAACTAAGTCCATAACTACTTTCCATAAAAGAGAGAAAGGAAGAGTGGGCGTGTGTGATGATCAAGGAGAGAGGGTTTTTGTTACACAAAATAGAGAGAGTGGGCATGGGGGGCGTGGGATATAGGTGGCATAAGCCTAGTCTTACTAGGATTCCATATTTGACTTGGTCAAACATGGTTTCTCAAATCAAATCAAACTAAAATTAATTCAACACAATTAAATTAGATCCTAAACTAATTAAAAAATTAATTAAATTTAATTTAATTTTTTAATCAAATTAGAAAATTGGGTTGACCCAAGTCCTGGTTGAACTAGGACTAGTTCTTCCTTACACTTGGCTTATCCAATAAACCAGTTGGACTTAATCCAATCATGCCCAAACCAAATCTAATTAAATTATATTTAATTAAATTTAATCTCAATCTTCTAGCTTAATCAAATTAAGTCAATTAGCAATTGAATTGCTTATTGATCCTCTTGCAACATTTGCACTAGGTTAAACATCAATCGTATTGATCTTACAACCTTAAATCGATTCTTAGTCATTGATCAACCATCTGATCGAATCGTAAACTCTAATGTGTGTGACCCCATAGGTCTGAACCTAAGCTGGTAGTATAGAAATAAATTCTTATACTAATTGAAGTGACCATCTAGCAATGATACCTAATAGCCGGATAGGTCGCATATGTAGAACAAACATCCTTAGAATCCATACGGATATAGTTTCCATATAATTCATCTTCTCGACCAAAATACTCAAAGAATACCTCAGAGTTCAATTGTCAACTCTAATCAGATTATCCACATTGTATTTCAAAATACCAAATCAATCTTTTGGATTATCCTGGCCAAGATTTTGCTATATTGAAATACAATGATACATTCTTCTCCAATTCTTGGAGTGGTCAATTCCATCTTGATCACACACCGACTTTATAAGTACTTGACTATGTCCAGAAGCCTTCCATTATTGAATTAAAATTCAGTTAGTTCAGTACCAAAGCATAGTGAGTTGTTTGCAAGCCACTGAGGTGATCTCAGGTCTAAGGGACACTTATACCTATATCTCATTAGAGATATTTTAGACAGTAGAATGCTCTGGAGTTGGTCATGTTCAGTGATGATGTACCCTTACATCTCACTTGTATGCCATACTAGTGTCTCCATACTTTTTTGTTAAGAGGACAACCAACCTATCTAGTATAAAGCGATCTATGGTCGATAGATGCTGTCATCCTTATTAATAGTTTATGATTTGATCGTGAATAATTTTAAAGACTAATCAATAAATCCTCTCTTTATCGAACCTAAATAGTCCTAAGAACTTCATCACAATAATAAAATTTATTAGAACATGAAAACTTATGATGAAAATATCAAAAATATATTTTATTAATTAATGAATCAATTATAATTATAATATAGCTCATCCATCAATAGACTGATGATTGACTTTGGGATATATTTGTCAATATTTTTCAGGCATTGGTATGTCGCATCTACATTTTTAAGCTCGAAGGGCATAACCCTGTAATAATAAAGACCATGGTCAGTAATAAAAGTAGTTTTCTTCTCATCCTCTGCTGCCATCTGGATTTGGTTGTAGCTCAAGAAGGCATTCAGGAAGATGAGAAGCTCAAGACCTAAGGTCACATCCACCAGTTGATCAATTTTAGATAGGGGATAGCTATATTTTGAGTAGGCCTTGTTCAGATCTGTGAAGTCTATACACATTCTCCACTTATCGTTCACCTTCTTGACAAGAATCATGCTTACAATCTAATTTGGATAAGATACTTCCCGGATGAACGGGGCTTTGAGGAGCTTGTCTACTGCATCTATGATGGCCTTCTGCCACTCTAGTGCAAAGCTGCGCTTCTTTTATTTTACCAACCGATATTTGAGATCCACACCCAGGTGATGTTCCATCACTTCGACATCGATCTCAAGCATATCTACAGGTACCAAAGCAAAAATGTTAGCATTCCTCCACAAGAAGGCAACGAGCTACTTTTTGATCTCTCCTCTTAAGTTGGAGCCAATTTGAACAGTATGATCTTCATTTCCATCATTTAGTGAAACTATGATAATGTCATCAATAGGTCCCCCCCGCTCTTCAATCAAGTCATCATGGGCATCCAATCCATCTACCGGATAGGTTTCTATTTGCTTTCCTCCTTGCAGGGCAATGGTGTCATAGTGTCATGCCAAAGCCTGATCTCCTCTGACCTCTTCGATCCTATATCCTGTCAGAAACTTCATCTTTGAATAGTAAATTGAAACTACTGTCCGAAGTGCATTCAAATCAGGTCGGCCAAGAATTGTATTATAGACAGAGGATGCCTTTACCATCAGAAAATCAACTTGGGTCTTGGACTACTTTCGATATCGGCTTGCCACAACTGACAAAGTAATTATTTCCTCAACCGGCATAGTATCGTCGGTGAATCCAACCAAAGGAGAATTCATTGGCCCCAGGCGACTATCAGGTATAGACATTTTAGAGAAAGCATCATAAAATAAAACATCAGCAGAACTTTCATTATTAATCAAAATATGGCATACATCATAGTAAGCAATATTGAGAGTAACTACAATCACATCATTGTGCAGAAATTGAACCTCCTGTGTATCTTTTTTAGTGAAAGCGATGGGTTCCTCAATCCTCTATCTCTTTCTTAGCTCTGCTAATCTGCTAGTCTCCCATTGCCGATGTCCCCTAGCAATGATGTTGATGATTCCAAGTGGGGGCTAATCTCCTTGAGGCTCATCCCTCCAAGATGGTTTAGGCTATGGCAGGGCTCTTGATCGATCTTCCCTCCTTTTTGATTGATGTCTCAAAA
>QRFJ01004723.1:0-21092 GCA_006176705.1 Cocos nucifera | reverse complement strand
GCTCGAAGGGCATAACCCTGTAATAATAAAGACCATGGTCAGTAATAAAAGTAGTTTTCTTCTCATCCTCTGCTGCCATCTGGATTTGGTTGTAGCTCAAGAAGGCATTCAGGAAGATGAGAAGCTCAAGACCTAAGGTCACATCCACCAGTTGATCAATTTTAGATAGGGGATAGCTATATTTTGAGTAGGCCTTGTTCAGATCTGTGAAGTCTATACACATTCTCCACTTATCGTTCACCTTCTTGACAAGAATCATGCTTACAATCTAATTTGGATAAGATACTTCCCGGATGAACGGGGCTTTGAGGAGCTTGTCTACTGCATCTATGATGGCCTTCTGCCACTCTAGTGCAAAGCTGCGCTTCTTTTATTTTACCAACCGATATTTGAGATCCACACCCAGGTGATGTTCCATCACTTCGACATCGATCTCAAGCATATCTACAGGTACCAAAGCAAAAATGTTAGCATTCCTCCACAAGAAGGCAACGAGCTACTTTTTGATCTCTCCTCTTAAGTTGGAGCCAATTTGAACAGTATGATCTTCATTTCCATCATTTAGTGAAACTATGATAATGTCATCAATAGGTCCCCCCCGCTCTTCAATCAAGTCATCATGGGCATCCAATCCATCTACCGGATAGGTTTCTATTTGCTTTCCTCCTTGCAGGGCAATGGTGTCATAGTGTCATGCCAAAGCCTGATCTCCTCTGACCTCTTCGATCCTATATCCTGTCAGAAACTTCATCTTTGAATAGTAAATTGAAACTACTGTCCGAAGTGCATTCAAATCAGGTCGGCCAAGAATTGTATTATAGACAGAGGATGCCTTTACCATCAGAAAATCAACTTGGGTCTTGACTACTTTCGATATCGGCTTGCCACAACTGACAAAGTAATTATTTCCTCAACCGGCATAGTATCGTCGGTGAATCCAACCAAAGGAGAATTCATTGGCCCCAGGCGACTATCAGGTATAGACATTTTAGAGAAAGCATCATAAAATAAAACATCAGCAGAACTTTCATTATTAATCAAAATATGGCATACATCATAGTAAGCAATATTGAGAGTAACTACAATCACATCATTGTGCAGAAATTGAACCTCCTGTGTATCTTTTTTAGTGAAAGCGATGGGTTCCTCAATCCTCTATCTCTTTCTTAGCTCTGCTAATCTGCTAGTCTCCCATTGCCGATGTCCCCTAGCAATGATGTTGATGATTCCAAGTGGGGGCTAATCTCCTTGAGGCTCATCCCTCCAAGATGGTTTAGGCTATGGCAGGGCTCTTGATCGATCTTCCCTCCTTTTTGATTGATGTCTCAAAAAGCGATTCAACCAATCTTGTCTAATGAGCTCCTCGATTTCATCACGGAGTTCGATCATTCTTCAGTATCGTGGCCATGGTCATGATAGTAGAGGCAGTACTTATTGGGATTGCACCTGATAGGATTGGACCGTATTCTCTCCAGGCTTAATAACTGCTCCTTGATCTCCATCATGTTGAAACAATCGATACTGCTCTAGTACCAATAGTTATGATCCATAGTACCGCTTTGATACCAATTATTGGAGCAATCGATACTACTCTAATACTAATAATTGTGATCCATGGTATCACTCTAATACTAGATGTTGGTGCATCATCCTGGCATCACCTAGCTCCAATACCATGTTGCGAAAACCCAAGATCTTTAGCATGGACTTGAAGAGATCTTTGACATTCTCTAAGGTAGCATACCATAGATCCACTACCTAGATCTATGCTGATGTGCCTTCCTTCTAGGGCTTAAGGGAAGAACCCCCTCTCTTTGGGTCTTCTTCAAGAACCTAGGGCAACAACACTAGAGAGAAGAGAGAAAAAAGATTGAGAGAGAAAAGATCTGTATTTACTACACCAATCAAATCCTTAATACAACATACGTGTTTATGAAGGAAAATCCTGATTTCCCGGATCAGGTTCGTTCAGATCTGATCAGATCAAGAGATATATTTTAAAAAAAAATTTCTTGATTCCAATCAGATCTTGATGTATTTTAGATCTAATTATTATTATTTTATAAATAAAATAAAATAAGGATAAATTAAATCAAATTTAATTTACCTAAATTTGGGTATTCCTATTATCCTGTTGATAATCCTGTTTGCAGCAGAAGGTTCTGGATCTAGCCATGCAAGCGCCTGGCCTCTACCGGTATCCACTTGGGCTGGATCTGGAGATCCTCTTCTTCTCTATCACACCTCCAAAAATTAGATCTGGATCTGATCTGGAGGATCTTCAAAACTCCTTTTGAAGATCAGCAGTCGTCCTTTTGCAGCAGTGCAGCCTTCTTACTTTTGATCGCCTTTCTTTGATCTGGATCACACCAACCAAGGTCCAAAACTCTTTTGGACGTGGAGAGGAGGAGGAGAAGAAGCTTTGGCATGGAGGAGGAGGGGAGAGGCAGCCTTGGGGCGTGGTGTTTTCAATTCTCAATTAAATCTCTAACTGAGTTGGGCGTAGGGTCCTTTTTTATAGACTAAGCGTGATCCAACTCCTCTTCCTCCCAACCAATCACAACCCTTTGTGAAATCAGATCTAAATCTGATTGGTGGGAATAGAGACCCCTAGATTCCTACTTAGAGGGCACCTAAGACCAGTCAAAGTTGGTTTAAGGGAGAACTCTAATTGGAATCCAAAAGAGAGGTGGAGTCCTTGTCCAACAAGGACTCCAAGACTCCTACAATCTTGGGCGCACGCCTAGGGTGGCGTGCGCCCTTCTCCTTGTCAGGTTCTGGCAGGGGACAGGCCTCCACCAGCTCTCCAATAGGTGCATGACATGTGGTCAAAAGTCAAAGTGTCAATGGTCAACGTTTGACCAGTCAAAGGTAGACTTTCGACCAAAGTCAAAGAACAAAAAATGGCAGGTGACCAAAAATGGCAGGTATGAAGGGAAATCCTGATTTCCCGGTCCAGGTTCGTCCAGATCTGATTAGATCAAGAGATATATTTCAAAAATTTTCTCTTGATCTCAATCAGATCTTGATATATTTTAGATCTAATTCTTATTATTTTAATAAATAAAATAAAACAAGATAAATTAAATCAAATTCAATTTACCTGATTTGGGTAATCCTATTACCCTGTAGATGATCCTGATTGCAGCGGAAGGTTCTGGATCTTAGCCACGCAAGCGCCTGGCCTCTACCGGTATCCACTCGAGTTGGATCTGGAGATCCTCTTCTTCTCTATCACACCTCCAAAAATCAGATCTGGATCTGATCTGGAGGATCTTCAAAACTCTTTTGAAGATCTGCAGTCGTCCTTTTGCAGCAGCGCAGCCTTCTTGATTTTGATCGCCTTTTCTTGATCTGAATCGCACCAACCTAAATCCAAAACCCTTTTGGACATGGAGAGGAGAAGGAGGAGAAGTTTAGGCATGGAGGAAGAGGGGAGAGGCAGCCTTGGGGCATGGGAAATCTCTATTTCACTTAGAATTAGGGTTGGGCGCAGGGTCTTATTTATAGACCTCTTGTGATCCAACTCCTCTTCCTCTCAACCAATCACAACCCTTTGTGAAATCAGATCTAAATCTGATTGGTTGGAATGGAGACCCCTAGATTCCTCCTTAGAGGGCGCCTAAGACCAGTCAAACTGGATTCTTAGTAGAACTCTGATTGGAATCCAAAAGGGAGGTGGAGTCCTTGTCCAACAAGGACTCCTAGGCGCCTCCTACTTGGGCTCACGCCACCCTTGGCGTGCGCCCTTCTCCTTGCCAGGTTCTGGCAGGGGACAGGCCCCCACCAGCTCTCCAATAGGTGCATGACATGTGGTCAAAAGTCAAAGGGTCAATGGTCAACATTTGACCAGTCAAAGGTAGACTTTTGACCAAAGTCAAAGAACAAGAAATGGCAGGTGACCAAAAATGGCAGGTAATGTCTTACAAATAAGACAACCTATTTTGACTTGACAACTTCAGTCAGACCATATGAAGGCCTCTGATTGAGCACAAACTCCTTTGGCTCAGTCAGGACAACTTATTTATGATAGTAAAAGAAGAACGTTAGGTTCAATCGAGTGCTAGCACGATTTCCTTGAACCTAATTGAATCTCATTCAGATCAATTGAACTAGATCAGTTCAATTGATGATCACCAGATTCAAACCCTTGTTTGTGTGACCCAGTTAGGATCAGTTCTGTATGGTAATGGGATATGTCATGATCTCTATCATAGACATCATCGAAACTCCTTTCGATGGATCAGAACTCTTCTGATTCGAACAGCTAGAAATGCATCAATCTAAATCATTCTAATTGCTCCAAAATCCACCAGTGATACCTAGCAGTATTATGGTGGCAACCCATCAGAGCTGAATGTGAACCTCTTGGTGCAGCTACCTGTGTGATTAAGTTCTTCTATCTTGAGCCCCGATCAGATTAGGGTTAAGGTGAACTCGTCAAACCCTAGTCTCTGTCATATGATGTAATCATTCGATTCAAGTCCAATGTGAAAATCTAAATAGAAACTCTTTCTATTATTTCACTCTACCATGGCCATGGATTTCTGGACTTGATTCTCATGATCATCATAGGGCTACTCCTCTACCACCAAGGTAGATAGATTCCATCTTGATGTAATCCAGTTCCTACAATGAACATGCCATAGCCAACATACACCTCAGGGTTCCATATGGCTAGGAGACCGAGTAATGGTGTAGTCAAACATAACACCCCTTAAGGTGAACTGCCGATGCATCTCAGGTCAAAGAACCAGACACACTACTGCAACATCGAGTCAGTCATTGACGAGAAGTAGACTTCCTAAATGACCACTCGAGGTGGTCACGCTCAGTGCTCTCGTTCTCTAACGAGTACCTGTACTCTCGCTCCGGTGTCTCCACACCGTAGACTCAAGACTCATCTACTAAAGAGAAGCGATCGTACACCAACCTTCCAGTCAATCACCATCCTCGTGATGATCCTATGTGGGAGCTGTTTATGAGTTAATAATGATTATTCATGTCTTAAATTTTCAACTCTTGAAAATATGAATTATCATTACCATTAACTCAAAGGATGTATCACAGATACTAAATACACAAGTTATTCTCCTATCTCTGACTTCATTGCCTCTAACCATTTCTTGGAGTCGATATCTAATATCATCTCATCAAAGGTTTTGAGATCATCACCATGAACCCCTTTTTCTGTGAGGAACATTTCTTTACGTCCTCTAAAATAGTACCTAAGTACCTTTTAGGGGGATGAAAAATTCTTTTTGATCTATGAGGTAGATGAGTTAGTGATTGAACTGGCTTAATCTGATTGGATTCCATAGGTTCCTTGGCTTGTGGCTCTTGGGAGACTTTCTCCTCGGACCTAATCTATCTTTCGATGCCATTATCTTGAATAAACTATTTTTCAAGAAAAAATGGCATATTGACTCACAATCACATTGTGAACTTCTAGGAGATAAAAAGAATATTCTAATGACTCTTTAGGATATCCAATAAATTAAGCTCTAAAGGATCTAGACTCTAATTTGTTCGCCTATTATCTCTTGACATGGGTCGGACAACTCCAAATTCTGAAATGACTCAGACTTGATTTCTTACCATGCCATATCTCATATAGTATGGTAGGAACGATTTTAGATGAAACCCTATTCAATAGATATATAGCGATGAACAGACTATATTTCTAAAGAAACTCAGGAAGGTTCGTAAAGCTCATCATGGATTGAACCATATCTAATTGGATCCAGTTTTTTCGTTCTGAAATTCCGTTGAGTTGAGGCATTTCAGGTGGAGTCTATTATGAGACTATGCCATTGTCCTTAAGATAGTCTAGGAATTTTTGACTAAGGTATTCGCCTCCTCGATCTGATCGAAGAATCTTAATGGGTTTTTCTATTTATTTTTCTACTTTGAGTTTGAATTTCTTGAACTTTTCAAAAGCTTTAGACTTATGCTGCATCAAATACACATACCCATACCAAGATAAATCATCGATAAAGAAGATGAAGTAGATGTAATTGCCCCTAGCTGGAACATCAAATAGGCTGCATACAATAGTATGTACTAGGGCAAGCAGGTTTGTGGCCCTTTCTGAGGAAACCAGATCTAGGGTTTCACGGATAAATCTTGAAACTTTTTCAAGATCATATAGCAGAAGACTTAAATAAATTAAATATTTATTTAAATAAACATATAAACACCTAGATCTTAGATCTATTACATGATCAAGGCATGATATTAAATCAAAAATTAAAATCAAACAAGAAAGAAAAGGTTGATCAAATCAACCTAGATCAACACTACATCAAATGCAGGTATGAAGTTAATAGATCAGATCTATTACCTGAGCAAGTTAGATGTTCTAACTTGCTGATCCGGACTTGAGGATGAAGTCATGAGCCGCACACCTATCCGGCCTCTACGAGTAGTCCACATGAGCCCATGAACACGATCAGAGATTCTGATGCAAGAAATCAGCACAGCATGTTAGTACTATACTGATCTCTCTTCGATGGTTGATTCGATGCTTTCTTTTTCAAAACTTGAATTCTCCAAAATATGAAAAGGAAGAGGAGAGTTTTCTAATATGAGAATCTCTTAGAAAAAACTCAAAAGAAGGAGAGATGAGGAATAAAATAGCCCTAGAAGAAGATCCTCTTCTTCTTCTCTTTTCTCTCACCTAGACACTTAGTTTGGTGCCTATGAAACCCCACGCCCAAGGACCCTCTTCCTTTGATTTTTGTACACCCCAAATCTCTAACAAAGTTCTATATTCCATAAAAAAATTAGATCAAAATTCATCCTAAATTTATAGAAAAAGAAGAGTCCTTGTCTAGGTTAAAAACTAGACAAGCAGGACTAGATTTGGCAAGTAGTTGGGGCGCCCAACTCTTGGGCACCCATCCTCTAATTTTTTTCGGTAAATCTAGCAAGGAGTTGGGCACCCCTCCTCTAATTTTTTTTGGTAAATCCAGAAAGGAGAGGTGCACAAAAAACCTCTCACTCTTGTGGAATTAGGGAGGAAAAATAGGAGAGGAGTGGCACACATGGAAGGAGATGTTTTGATTTATAAGGATTCTATCTCATAGAATCCTAAATCAAAACTAACTTTCTCTTAGACTTGGTCAACCACCGAATAACCATATGAGAATAAAAGAGAGAGAGAGAGAAGGGGTGTGCGTGAAGACTAGAGAGAGACTCTCTATTGCACAAAAAGAGAGGGCATGGGGTGTGGAGGGCTAAGGTGGTGCAAGGTGGAATCATAGTCTCACTAGGATTCCATCTATGACCTAATCAAACATGGTTTCTCAAATCAAAACTAAATCAACTAAATTAAATTAGATTCTAACATAATTTAAGACTTAATTAAATTAGATTAAATTAGATTTAATTTTAATTTAATTTTTTAATTAAATTAGAAAATTGGGTTGACCCGAGTCCTAGTTAGACTAGGACTAGTTCTTCCTTGTACTTGACTTATCCAATAAGCCAATTGAACTTGATCCAATCAAGCCCAAACTAAATATAATTAAATTATATTTAATTAGACTTAATCTCAACCCTCTGGTTTAATCAAATTAAGCCAATCAGTAATTTAAATGCTAATCGATCCTCCTGTAACACTTGCACTAGGTTAAATACCAATCGTATTGATTGTTTAACCCTAAAATGATTCTAAATCGCTGATCAACCATCCGATCGAAATGTGAACTCTAATATGTGTGATCTCGTAGGTTTGAACCTAAGTTGATAGCATGGGAATAAATTTTTGTACCAATCAAAGTGACCATCTAGCAATGATATCCGACGGTCGGATAGGTTGAAAGGTGTAGAACACCATCCTCAAAACCCAAGCGAATATAGTTTCCACATAATTCATCTCCTTGACCATAATGCTTGTAGGACACCTTAGAGTTCAACTATCAACTCTGATCAGATTGTCCACATTGTATTTAAAAATATCAAATCCATCTGATGGATTACCCTGGCCAAGATTTTGCTATATTGAAATATAGTGATACATTCTTCTCCAACTCTTGGAGTGGTCAATTCCATCTTGATCACACTTCGATATTACAAGTACTTGACTGTGCCCAGAAGCCTTCCATTGCTGAATTAGAAATTTAGTTAGTTCGGTACCAAAGCATAGTGAGTTGCTTGCAAGTCACTGAGGTGATCTCAGATCTAAGGGATACTTATACCTATATCCCATCAGAGACATTCTCGATAATAGAATGCTCTAGAATTGGTCACGTTGAATGATGATGTATCCATACATCTCATCTATATGCCATACCAGTGTCTCCACATCCTTGATTAAGAGGACAACCAACCTATATGACATATAGCGACCTGTGCTTGATAGATGCTATCATCCTAATTTAACAGCCTATCATTTGGTCGTGAACAAATTTAAGGACTAATCGATAAATCCTCTTTTTATCAAAACTAAATAGTCCTAAGGACTTCATCACAATAATGAAGTTCATTAGAAGATGTAAATTTATGATGAAAAAAAAGATGCCAAAATATTTTTTATTAATTAATAAATCAATTACAATATCTCAATCGTCATCAGGCTGATGATTGACTTTGGGACATAATTTTCAACAACTCCCATTTGTCCTAAAGCCACTCGACATAGTATCTAATATCCATCTTTGACTTATGGTTGTCGAACTCCTTGATTGCCAGGACTTTAGTGAAGGGGTCGACTAGATTTTTCTTTCCGTTGATCTTCTTAAGGTCGACATCACCACGATCCATGATCTCACGAACCAAATGGAAGCGGTGCAGAATGTGCTTTGTTTGTTGGTGTGCCTTTGGTTCTTTTGCTTGAGCTATGGTGCCAGTACTATCACAGTAGAGAAGGACTGGACCATCAATGGAGGATGCTACTCCGAGCTCGGTGATGAAATTTTTTAGCCACATAGCTTTCTTTGCTGCATCTGATGCTGCTATGTACTATGCTTCACAAACAGAGTCAGCAACTATATGCTACGTGAAACTTTTCTAGTAGATGGCTACACCATTTAGAGTAAAGATATACCCCAACACACTTTTACTATCATCATGGTCAGATTGA
The DNA here is from genome assembly GCA_006176705.1 of Cocos nucifera. NCBI lineage: Eukaryota > Viridiplantae > Streptophyta > Magnoliopsida > Arecales > Arecaceae > Cocos > Cocos nucifera. Next base: position 12,007 of record QRFJ01004723.1, on the reverse strand, counting down.
AAGTTGGAGTCTGTAAATCCCACAAGCTTCAGATCTGACTCACCAAAAACCAACCATTGGTCCTTAGTATTTCTCAAATACTTAAGGATAGTTTCAACTACCTTCCAGTGATTTTCTCCAAGACAAGACTAGTATTTACTCACTACTCCTAGTAAGTATGCCAAGTCTAGTCTCATACATGTCATTGCATACATAATAGACCCCACTGCCAAAGCATATGGAATTCTAATCATACACTCTCTCTCTTCAGGAGTTGTCGGACAATCCTTCTTAGAAAGAGAAATTTTTTGCCCTATCAGGAGATAGCCTTTTTTAGAATTCTCCATGCTGAATCTCTTCAGCATAGTTTCTATGTATGTGGACTGGGATATACCAAGCATCCTTTTAGATCTATCCCTATAGATCTTCATCCCTAGGATGTAGGATGCTTCACCCAAGTCCTTCATGGAGAACTTTTGATGACAACCAAACTTTTATTCCCTGTAGTAATGGGGATGTCATTCCCGATTAAGAGAATGTCATCCATGTACAAAATAAGGAATACCACTACTGGACTATTTGTCCATTTGTAAATATAGAATTTTTCTCCATTCTTAATGAAGCCATACGTTTTGATCACTTTATCAAAATGCATGTTCTAACTCTAAGATGCTTGCTTTAATCCATAAATGGATCTCTGAAGCTTGCACACCTTGGACTCATCTATGGATGTGAACCCCTCAGGTTGTATCATATATACCTCTTCGGTTAGCTCTCCATTTAGAAAAGTCATCTTCACATCCATCTGCCAAATCTCATAGTCCAGGTGGGCAGCTATTGCAAGCATTATCTGAATGAATTTGAGCATTGCCATTGAAGAGAATGTCTCATCATAGTCAATACCACAACATTGACGATACCCCTTGACAACCAGATGGACTTTATAGGTCTCCACCTTTTCATCTGCGCCTCTTTTCCTTTTGAATACCCATTTACACCCAATGGATTTAACACTTTCAGGTGGGTCAACTAATGTCCATACATCATTGACCTTCATGGAATCCATTTTTGGATCTCATGGTTTCTAGCCATTTCTCAGAGTCGGATCTCTGCATCACATCCATATAAGTGATGAGGTCCTCATTGTTCTCATCGAGTTCGATGGGATCACCATCCTGGATCAAAAATCTATAGTATCTATCTCGATGGCGTGGTACTCTATCGGATCGCCTTAATAGTGTGGGTTCACTAAGCTTCAAATCTGATCTGATCAAATTCGACTTAGGTTCAACATTCTATGTCGAACTTTCTATCTGTTGAACTTCATCAAGTTCAACCTTAGAGGCAACAGTTCCTTCACCAAGAAACTCCTTTTCCGAAAAGGTTGTCCTAAGACTAAATGAACACCTTTTGTTCATCAGCATGGTAGAAATAGTATCCTTTGGTCTCTTTTGGGTACCCTATGAATGTACACTTGTCAGACCTAGGTCCAAGTTTATCTGTAATTAACTGTTTAACATAAGCCGAACACCCTCAAATCCTAAGGTGTGAAAGTGCTGGCTTACGCCCTGTCCATATCTCATATGGGGTTTTAACTGTAGACTTACTTGGAATCCTATTTAATAGATAACAAGCCAATTTGAGTGCATATCATCAAAAAAATATCGACAAGCTGGCAAATTCCATCATGGATCGGACCATGTCTAACAGAGTCTAATTCCTTCTTTCAGACACACCATTATGCTACGGTGTTCCAGGAGGAGTCCATTGAGAGAGAATCCCATTCTCTTCTAGATATGTGAGAAACTCATCAGAAAGGTATTCTCCTCTTCGGTCAGATTAAAGAGTTTTAATACTCTTTCCAATTTATTTTTCTACTTCACTTCAAAATCATTTGAACATTTCAAAAGAATCTGACTTATGTTTCATCAAATAGACATATCCATATCTGGATAGATCATCTATGAAAATGATGAAGTAGATATATCTACCTCTGGCACTTGTGCTCATTGGTCTACATACATCAATATGTTCTAGACCTAAGAGCTCATTGGCTCTCTCATCTTTTTCAGTAAAAGGTGACTTGCTCATTTTATCAGGAAGATCAGACTCATAGGTTGGAAGTAATTCACAATCACTGACTTCGAAGATTTCCTCTTGAGTCAACCTATTTATCCTATTCTTATTTATATGATCTAGCCTACAATGCCATCAGTAGATATCTGATACACTATCTAATCTAAGATGCTTGTCAGTAGGATAGACTACATTAACAGGTTGTGATAACATATATACATCATTATTCAATTGTCTATAGAAAGTAGTAACACCATTCACAATGACATTACAAACTCATTTCTTTATTGAAATTTCATAATTGTTAATGGCTAAAAGACCTACAGAAATGATGTTTAAAAAGAAACTAGGATAGAAATGACAATCACTAAGAACAATGGTATGAGATTCAAATATAAGTTTCAAAATTTCTAAAGCTAGAATTGAAACTGATCTTCCATCTCCAACGTTCAGAAATCTCTCACCTTGCTCGAATCTTCTACTAACCTACAACAACCCTACAATGAATTACAAATATAGTAAGGGTTATCGATATTCAATACCCAGTCAGTAATATCATAAATAGAAAAATTGCAAGGAGTTATCATATAAATACCTTGCCCAGCAATAATTTGCTTCTTTCTCTGTCTATTCGGATCTAGGAAGGCAATGTACTAAGGACGGTTCCTCTTTCAGTGCCTCCACTTCTTGCAAAAGAAGCATTCAGCTTGACTCTTATCGAGCTTGATCTTTTTGGTCTGGTCCTGCATTGATGTCCCACCCTAAACTTGCACCTTCTTTATTTTCTTCTTCTTGTTCTTTTTTCTATTCCTAAAGGGTCGAGAACCAGAAGATGAACCTCTCACTAAGTTCACTGACTCTTTATGGAGCTGGTGATCCTTCTCAAAGTTTTGAAGTAATCTCAGAAAGCCATGGTAGTTTACTTTAGGCTTTGTCATTCTGTAATGAGTAAGGAAAGGGAGATAGGACTTTGGTAGTAAGTTCAGTATTGCATCTTTCCCAAGTTGTTCATGCAAGGGAAAGCCGAGTTTGCTCAAGCACTCTATTAGCTCGATCATGTATAGTATATGATCAGTGATAGAGGCTCCATCCCACATTCTGGCATTGAAGATGGTGCAACTAGTCTTGTGCCTCTCAACGTCTTCGAATGTGCCAAAAGAATCCTCCAACATTTGGAGTATTTTATTTGACTGAGCTATCTCAAACCTGCGATTGAACTTGTCACTCATCGCAGCCAGCATAATGCAGTGCACCATGGTTCGGTCACTGAGCCACTTCTGATAAGTGTCTCTGACTGTTCCACGTGCATTGGCAGTTGGCTCCTCAAGTGTAGGATCCGTCAGCACATATAGGATCCATTCATGCTCTAGAAAAATCTTCAATTTTTGGTACCAGCTATCAAAGTTGGATCCTACCAACTTATCATTGTTCAACAATGATCAGAGCAATAGGGAAGTGGCCATGTCTGTACAAGGGAAAACCAAAATCTAATTAGTAATTGATTCATTAAACCTAAAGATTTGGACTTTAATCAAAAGGTTTTTTCCACTATTTTATTCGAACTGATAGCCTCTACCTCCAATTCGAGAAATTATCCTAATTTCTTAGTTGGTACTAGAATCCACATAGATTGCACACGAGCCCAACTTTGGTTGGCGAACCCATGTACATCTAAGGATAGGTTCATAATCAATTATTTTTTTAAATAATTTTTAGTAATTAAATTTTGCCCCAGCCCCTGATCAGTTGGTTTTGGCCTTCTCAAAAAAGGGTCCAATTAGGTCCAACCATTAACATGACCATACTTAGCCCATCTAACCAATGAATGATCAGGCCCAACTTTGGTTGGCCCACCTAACCACCATTTAGAAAGATGTATCAAAGAGATCATATAATGAATGATAATTCCATCAATCAATAAGCACTAAGCCTTTAGGTCTCTAATGATTATCCAACTAATGGATCCATTATCATCCACTTTAATGAAAGGCTATGATCTAGTTATCATATAACTATTTCATTTTAGCGATCTAATAATTTTAGAGAATTTATTTATAGAAGTGAATAGGTCAGATTAACTAGCTTGTCATGATCATCCCATTGGCTTCACCAAGTCAGCTTAAGGGAGACCACTAACAGGCTAGTCTAGGAGCACCTAAATCAGTCACACTGATTTACCTAACTGACATAGGTCAGCTCGAATAGTCAAGTGATTCAATCATAACATAATCTCACTAAAAGGCTAAGTAAGTTTGATTGGTGGGAGGGTCTGCCAAAGCTTGCCTTAGACACCATCAGAAATGGCCAGGTAAGTGGGCTGCCAATTAAAAACCACTGATCTGGTTTAGCTTAGACACCAACTGATTTAATTATTTTCAATTAGATCAACCTAACAGTTCATGCTAGACTGCGTAGCCAAGTATCAAATCCATCTTGGGTCTTGTTAAAGATATGGACTTGACCAACTATAATTATTGTAATTGATCTAGAGAATCCTTGACCTAATCTAAGATAATAATTGATTAGATTTAATCAATTCTCTAATTAAGTCCATTCTTTAATCTAACCCTAGGTCTAACCCAATTAATGGACCTAATTTTCACTAATCCATTTAACCCATTGTGTTATGATTTGTGTCTTAGGATCTTCAATTCATAATTTTAGATCCTAATCAATCAACTTCTTAATTCTCAATTAAGTTTTGAACTGAGGGTTGGGGTTGGGCTTTTCAAAAATAATTTTCATATTTGTAAAATATTTTTACAACATGGTTCTATCAACCAAAGTTGCATGTTTGATTCATAATCAATATGCAAGTAAAATAAACATAAAACTACTTTAGATCTAATCTAAACAGGTTCATGTAATTGAAATAGTTTCAATAATAATCAATCATAAATCTTCCTAGATCAAATCTAACACATTTATGATGATTTAAAATTAGATTAAAATATTTTTAATCAAATCATAAAATTTTTTAAATCTAATCTAAAATTTTATGATCAATATTTTAGATCAGCACGTACTAAGCAACCTAATCACTATAAGGGGTAAACCTTACAATAGGACAACCTTATGGCAGTCCGTGCAATCTAAAATATTTTACTTTTAGATCTAAAATTATTTTAAATCTATTAAATCATAAATAAAATTAGATCAAATCTAATAAATTTATGATTAGAGTTAGATCATCACGAACTAGGATAACCATTTCACTGTAAGGGGTAAACTTTACAATAGGACAACCTTATGACAGCTCGTGAGATCAAATTTTTTATTTTAGATTTAATAATTATATTATAAATTAGATATAATCTAAGAAATAATCTAAGCATGCACAAAAATCATGTAATAAGAACCTAGGCTCTGATATCAATTGAGGGAACCAGATCTAGGGTTTCACGGATAGATCTTAAAATTTTTTCAAGATCATGCAGCGAAAGATTTAAATAAATTAAATATTTATTTAAATAAATATGTAAATACCTAGATCTCAGTTCTATTACATGATCAAGGCATGATTTAAATCAAAAATTAAAATCAGACAAGAAAGAAAAGGTTGATCAAATCAACCTAGATCTACACTACATCAAATGCAGGATATGAAGTTAATAGATCAGATCTATTACCTGAGTAAGTTAGATGTTCTAACTTACTGATCCAGACTTGAGGATGAAGTCATGAGCTACACACGCATCCGGTCTCTAGGAGTCATCCACACGAGCCCACGAATACAATCAAAGATCCTGATGCAGGAAATCAGCATAGCATGCTAGTACTGTACTGATCTCTCTTCGATGGTCGATCTGATGCTTCCTTCTTTGAAAAATAGATTCTCCAAAATATGAGAAGAAAGTGGAGAGTTTTGTAATCTGAGACTCTCTTAGAAAAAACTCAAAAGAATGAGGAGAGATGAGGAATAAAATAGCCCTAGAAGAAGACCCTCTTCTTCTTCTCTTTTCTCTCACCTAGACACCTAGTTTGGTGCCTATGAAACCCCACGCCCAAGGATCCACATCCTCTGATTTTTGCACACCCCAAACCTATCCTAAGTCTTTGTATTCCATGAAAAAATTAGATCAAAATTCAATATAAATTTATAGAAAAAGAAGTCCTTGTTTAGGTCAAAAACTAGACAAGGCAGGACTAGATTTGGCAAGTAGTTGGGGCGCCCAACTCTTGGGCGCCCCTCCTCTAATTTTTTTTGGTAAATCCAGCAAGGAGATGTGCACAAAAAATCCCTCACTCACATGGAATTAGGGAGGAAAAATAGAAGATGGGCAGCACACATAGAAGGAGATGTTTTGGTTTATAAGGATTCTATCTCATAGAATCCTAAATTAAAACTAACTTCCTCTTAGACTTGGTCAACCACCAAATAACCATATGAGAATAAGAGGGAGAGAAGGGGCATGCATGAAGACCAAAGAGAGACTCTCTATCGCACAAAAAGAGAGGGCATGGGGCGTGGAGGGCTAAGGTGGCGTAAGGTGGAATCCTAGTCTCACTAGGATTCCATCTATGACTTGGTCAAACATGGTTTCTCAAACCAAATTAAATCAAAACCAAATCAACTAAATTAAATTAAGTTTTAACCCAATTAAGAACTTAATTAAATTATATTAAATTAAATTAAATTTTAATTTAATTTTTTAATTAAATTAGAAAATTGGATTGACCCAAGTCGTAGTTAGACTAGGACTAGTTCTTTCTTGCACTTGACTTATCCAATAAGCCAATTAGACTTGATCCAATTAAGCCCAAACTAAATTTAATTAAATCATATTTAATTAGACTTAATCTCAACCCTCTGACTTAATCAAATTAAATCAATCAGCAATCTAATTGCTAATTGATCCTCCTGCAATACTTGCACTAGGTTAAACACCAATTGTATTTATTGTTTAACCCTAAAACAATTCTAAATCGCTGATCAACCATCCAATCAGAACGTGAACTCTAATGTGTGTGACCTCATAGGTCTGAACCTAAGATGGTAGCATAGAAATAAATTTTTGTACCAATCAAAATGACCATCTAGCAATGATATCCGACGACCAGATAGGTCGAAAGGTGTAGAACACCATCCTTAGAACCCATGCGAATATAGTTTTCATATAATTCATCCCCTTGACCATAATGCTCATAGGATACCTCAGAGTTTAACTATCAACTCTGATTAGGTTGTCCACATTGTATTTCAAAATATCAAATCTATTTAATGGATTATCCTGGCCAAGATTTTGCTATATTCGAAATACAGTGATACATTCTTCTCCAACTCTTGGAGTGGTCAATTCCATCTTGATCATACTCCGACTTTGCAAGTACTTGACTGTGCCCAGAAGCCTTCCATTGCTGAATTAGAAATTTAGTTAGTCCGATACCAAAGCATAGTGAGTTGTTTGTAAGTCACTGAGGTGATCTCAGGTCTAAGGGATACTTATACTTATATCCCAACAGAGATATTCTCGACAGCAGAATGCTCTAGAATTGGTCATGTTCAATGATGATGTATCCATACATCTCACCTATATGCCATACCAGAGTCTCCACACTCTTTGGTTAAGAGGACAACCAACCTATATGGTATATAGCGACCTATGCTTGATTGATGCTATCATCCTATTTAACAGTCTATCATTTGATCGTGAATAAATTTAAGGACTAATCGATAAATCCTCTCTTTATGAAAACTAAATAGTCCTAAGGACTTCATCATAATAATGGAGTTCATTAGAATATGTAAATTATGATAAAAAAAGATGCCAAAATATTTTTTATTAATTAATAAATTAATTACAATATCTCAACCATCAATAGGCTGATGATTGGCTTTGGGACATAATTTCCAATATTTTCCCATGTCCCATAAAAGAAAACTTGGTCATTTTGCCATGAAGGCATGATTCACAAATTGGATATGACTTGGAAGTCAATAGACTCAATAGCCTAGATTTTTTTAATTTGTTAACCCTATCTATAGCTATATGACCTAGCCTAAGGTGCCAAAGATACCTATCATTTAGACTATCCCTAGGTTGCTTTGATCCTATGGCATTCATGTTTTGCTTGATATTAAAAATAGAAACATCAATATATAACTAATGGAGATCATTTATAAGAAAATCACTTGCAATTTTATTTCTTTCATAAAGAATATTACAATTCCCTCAAGAAAACTAATTACATAGTCATCTAGTGCTAAACATGAAACAGAAATCAAATTTCTACTTGCTACAGGCACATAAAAACAGTCCCTAAGTACTAAGTCTAATCCTAACGATAATTGCAGAGGGTAGGTTCCCATGGCCATAGTAACAACTCTTGCTCTATTTTGATGCGTAGGATCATTTCACCATCCCTCAGCCTCCTGCTATCCTCAAGATCCTGCATGGAAGTGCATAAGTGAGCACTAGAACTAGAGTCAAGCATCCAACTGGATGTAGAAGAAATCATAAGATTAGATTCTATAATGAGCATACCTCCAAAAGGACCATCTCCTTCTTATTCTTCAGGCTGGCTAGGTAAAGAGGGTAGTTCCACTTCCAATGGCCGTCAGTGTTGCAATGAAAATATTTTTCTTTATTAGTGGCCTTCTTCTTTGGCTCTGCCTTCTTCTTCTTCTCACCATTCATCTTCTGCTTCTTTGTGGACTTCTTCTTCTTCTCAAAAGACTTTCTATTGGAAGAAGTTCACTCCACAGCAAGTACTGAGTCTTTAAAACTTTTTATAGAAAGCTCAGCAGTAACCAGCATATTCATTAGCTTAGCTAAGGTATTCTAAAGTTTATGCATATGGTAGTTCATGATGAACTGCCCATACACATCAGTCAAGGACTGCAGAATTATGTCAGTCTGCAGATCCTGATCTAACTTGACACCAAGCTTCTCAAGCTCTTCTAAGTCCTTGATCATCATAAGACAATGATCTTAGACTGACTGGCCATCATGCATTTAAGCCTTAGAAAGTCTTTTAGTGACTTGATATTTGGCGCGTGACTCTATTCACCAAACAACTCTTGCAGGTGAGCCAACATTTGGTGGCTAGTCTTAATATCTTCATGTTGGTGCTGGAGCTCATCAAACATCAAGCCCAATATGTAATATCTGACTTTGTTATCTTCATCCATCCACTTCTTGAGACATGCTCTCTGATCAGTGGATAGATGGGCCGGTAAGGTAGGAGGATCCTATTCCAACACATGAGTCAACTTCTCAAAATCCAAAATAATTTTGAAGTTTCAAAGCCAATCCTTATAGTTGGGTCCGATCAGTCTATGGGTGTCTAGGATACGGGCTAGTGGGTTGGATGTAGATATTTTTCTGTAGAGAGTTAAAGTTTTTAGTTAGATTTTATAATTAGACATAAATAATTTATTTAAAAATTTTATTTTTAAATAAATTAGGCTCCCACTATTTACTCAGATCCCTACACTCTCTTGGCAGAGATACGAAAATCTCTATAATTATAGATTTCTAGTGGATGGTGCGGTACCACCAACTGAGTCACCACCTCACCTAACAATTATTGGTGATGGGTCAATCGATGAGTGGACAACTCTTATCCAATGATTTTCTAATCATGGTGCACCCAAACTTGGTCTCTAATTCATGAATCTCATTGTGTCCGAAATATTGATCCACTCAGTTAAGTTAGACCCACCATTTACATAAATTAGATTCTTGATTGGATCCCTTACTGTATCCAAAATATTGAGCCCAACCCATCCTCCAACCCATAACATCCAATGCCTAATAGACATGGTTGCATCTTTTCGATGCAACTAAACTACTATATCCAACCGAGAATAATCAACCCCAGGAAGGGCTCGTACATCTACAATGGTGGAAGATCTTAGACTTAATATTTTCTTAGAAAGTTTTAATTTAAGTCTCTTTAAACTTGACTTGACTTAGTCATAACAATTATGACTAACCTAGTGGTATGGGTTAGATCAAATTATTAGCCATCTCAAATCAGAACTGGATCAACACAAATGGCCAGGTAAGTGAGACCAGTGGAAGGAATATGCTGTTAACTCAAAAAGAATGCATTCAGGTTGAGTAGCTTCCAATTAAAAACCAGTCGATCATATCTGTCAAACTTATCTTAGACACCAAATTATCAAATCAGAACTAATTGAGTTAGCCTACAATCCAGGCTCGAACAACGAAGCTAAATTAGGTTTTGATTTAATCGAGTCACATCTCAATGTGATTCGATCTTGACCCAGACTTAATCCTATTAGGCTGGTCAAATCTAAGCTTTTTTTAATCCCACCTAATCAATTCTTGATTCAGTTTGATCAACCGCTAGACCTAATTAAGCTATCCAAGCTCAAACCCAATTTTATGAATATATCTTAGATCTAAAAATTCATAATTTTAAATTTAATTAATTTTATAATCTTAATTTCTAATTAAGTTTTGGATTCATGAACAAAACATGTAATAGAAATCCTAGGATTTTGGGATCTAGAGTTTTGTAGAAAAATAAGTTTTGATTTATGATTAAGGACAAACGCGCAGCACCCCTACATGCCATAAGAACACTCCATCGAATGGGAGGAGAGGGTCTTTAAATTCTACTTTATTCTTATGATCGGACGGCCACGAGAAACTTCTTAATGAGAAATATAATTTTTTTACTACAAAACTAGTTAGATCATATATCACATATAAAAAGATCTAACTAATACATGTCTTGCATACATCTCATGTATCATCAATATGCATACTTTCAAATTTGAAATATCACATATTAAATCTAAAAAATAAAATTTTAAATTTTATCATATCAAAATTAAAACTATTCTAGACATCTTATAGAACTATTCTATGACTAGTCTAAGCATGCATCTTTCATATCTCATATGAATAAATAAAAAATTAAAAACTTTATTTTCTATTTTTAGATCTGATTACAATAATTATAACATCAAAAAAATAAAAATTAAATAGATCTAAAATTATATTTAATCAAATTAAATACATGATCATACTAGACTACACATAGAACTATTCTATACCTAGTCTAGTCATGCATCTCATACATGTTAGATCTAAATTATTTAATTTTTAATTTTTTAATTTTAGATCTAATCACATCTAATATGATATCTAAAACCTTTTAATATCAAATTATAAATAAAAATAAAATTATATCTAAGGTAGATCTGAAGAACTGCTAACGCAGCTCTGATACTAGTTGAACGAAAAACACTATTTTCTGCTGCAGGATCATACAGATCTGATCAGATCTGAGAAAGATTTTTTTAAAAATTTTTAAATAATCTAATTAAATCTAATAGTTCTTAAATCTAATCATGATAATCTGATATTAAAAATTAAAAATTAAAATTAAATTAGATTTAATTTAAAGTACCTGATTGGGTAATCTAATTATCCTACAATGATCCTATTGATTCCTGAGGTTTTGGAAAAGGCAACGCACATGCTTGGCCTCTACCATTATCCACTTGGGCAAGATCTAAACGTCTTCTCCTCACAAAATTTTTCTTCAAAAATTAGATCTGGATCTGATCCAAAAAACCTTCAAAACTATTTCTGAAAGTAGCCCGTCCGTCACACGAACACCATCGCGTAGATCCTAAATATTATGCCAAAAACCTTAAACCTTCTTCTCAGATTTGTGCCTAACATTTTAGGCTTGTATAAGAGAATAAGAGAGAGGATAGAGAGGGTGTGGGATATCAGGGATGGTAGACTTTGGGTGTAGAAAATTATTTCTTGCATTGAATGCACTTTGATGTGGGAAAGGCTTTTATGTCCAATGCCTACTTAGAGTCCTTTTTGACCAAAATAACTTATTTATTTTATCATTAAGACTCTAGGACTTATTCTCTATGAAAAGCCATCAGATCTCATCTATTTTTTTTGCCAAAAATGATTCAAAAAAGTATCAACATGAGTAGATAAGGAAGAGTCCA